>WNGS01052686.1:196318-213688 GCA_020271785.1 Procambarus virginalis
TTGTAACGAAATGGTGTTAATTGTTTCTCCGATTGTTTTAGATATGTAATAAGTCCTTTATTTGATATTATAAGGTGGTGATGATTCTTTTAATGATTTTCTTATAATTACAGTAGTGGAAATTAGAACAAATTCTAGATGAACTTTTTTTAGGTTACTTTATTAGTGACGTCTATAAAACGGCCTACTCAATATCTAAAACTAGAACTCGTGATAATATAACTTGGTTAAAACAAAATGTACTTTAAGGGAGTGTATCATCCAAGATTCAATGTATTATGTGCATGGATATGTTATCAATTTCCCATACTATGCCTTCTTTCTCATCAGTTCGTTTATGTGGAGATTATCACCATTTCCTAAAAGATTTAAAATTGAAGATACGGTATTGCAATCATTACCAACTTGAAATTCGATGTTTTAGAATTTCCATGTAGTAACTATTTTACAGATGGGAGAATAAATACATTTGTTGAAAATCAATTGGCGACATATGAAGAAATTAATAGACATAATAATAAATCACAATGTATAGGTTGCAAAAACACTTTAAAGGGTGAATGTTTGGCTTTTAAACATGTTATAAATTCAGTGGGAATGGCGGCAGTAAGATTTACATGTTATAATAGTTCCGAATATTTTATATGTGCTCGGTGTGCCCAATTATATAGGGATCAAGATGAATATGTTAATATATTTGAGAATTTAGAATGCTGTTGGTCTAGTTTTAATTATACTGATACTTATTCTTCTAGTTCGGATTCTTCTTGGGATTGTTAAAGAAAATAATTACTTTTCCAATATTAATAATTAATTAAAAAACCAAAACAAATAAATGTATTGTGAACAAGCCCTTCTAATCAATCACGTGCATCCACGTGCAGGTGAAACTATATGTGTTGATTATGTTCCTGGTGTGGATAATATATATATCCGGTGTAGTTGTGAAGATGGTACGGCGACATTCAACTTTTACGATACTTAATTGTTGAGTCGCATCATCATTATTAATAATTATTGCCAAATGCTGTTTGTTCATTCCTTTTCTATTAATACCCAAAACTGATATTTTTCCAATGTTACTCAAATGTATTAGGGCAACATAGACCCACTCGCCTGTATGACACCTGTCCTACGACAGTCCCTGTTGTAATTAGAGAAGACACGAATAAGAGTCATCAACCATCGCTATAAATATGAAAGGAGTATTAGTTACTTTATGCCATGTTTGTTGTAATAATGCTAATTTTTGAGTTGAGTATATAAATATTTCTATTTGGTTCAATCAATATAAATTATATGTTGATAATAAATCCATATAAATTAAAGTTAGGTTAGGTTAGGTTAGGTAGCCGAAAAAGTTAAGTTGGGTTAGGTTAGGTTAGGTTAGGTAGGTTAGGTAGTCGAAAAACAATTAATTCATGAAAACTTCTCTTATTAGGCAAGTCGGTTATACCATGATCAGATAACCTTGAAGCAAAGACCATATGTTATTGGGATATATTTGATTCAATTCTATCACAAATGTATAATAAAAAATTCAGATGACTATAAATCTTAGCTAATAATTAATTCGCTATTTGTTGCTAGGGCAGATCATCTCGAGAAAGTATTAGAATTAAATATTTAAAGGATTTAAAAAATATGAACAAAAAAGAGGGACTTTTCATGAATATAGATATGGAACATATAAATAATGAAGATTTTAACACCAAAAAAATTCCTGGATTATATTATTTACCCCTGAGACATAATCTAATAAGACAATTATTTATAGCTTATAAGTTATATAAGTTAATAAATGATAATATTGATGATTCCCACATTAAATTTAATTATCCGCACAATCTTAGCAGAAGACGGTTAATTTATTCGAAAATTTACGATATGTCAGGATTAACAGCTAATTATAAATTTGTCTGGTATGAAAATTTTTTCACACAATTTCACAATCAGGATATTGTAATTGACAAAGATTTTGGGGTATATGCTCCATATAAAATTGAAGAGGCCAAAATGATAATATATATTAACACTGTGGTAGATTTATGGATTTTTCTTTTAGACGGGGTAAGAAATGTTAAACGAAGGTATAAACAAAGTTTAAATGAGTATATTATTAGAAATTGTTTAACTTATGAACAAACATTAGAAGTAAACAAAAAATCAATTACAAATATTGATATGTACATTAAAATTGATGAAGTCATGAGATATGATGAGAATATCATTGAGCGTCTTATTACTAATTATGAAAAAAATGATAATTGGTCAAAACTAAGAAATATATCACTATCTATAGCATGGGGCATGCATTGTGATTTAATAGAACAATTTACTGATATTATTAATAAAATAAAAAATCCAATAGAACCAATACCAAGACATGCAAAATTTTATTCTTATCTTTCCCCTGATTATGCAGTAACTAAAATGATGGCTTACCTCTCACAAAAAGGGAAAAATTAATATTTGGAATAATCAGTACAAAAATTATTATATTAATAATAATGGTATTATTAAAAAGAGGAGAAATTGGGGGGTGTTGGAAGATCAAGTTGCAGAAGGGGAGGTAGTGGAGGTGGAGGAGGTGAAGGACAGTCAAGAGGAAGAAGAAGAAGAAGAAGAAGAAGAAGAAGAAGAAGAAGAAGACGAAGATTACATTTGTACAACATATCAATAATGAAATAATGATGAGAGATATTTTTTAAAGGTTATGTCAGTTTGTTCAATCCTCTCCCGATTTTTATTCCGTTACAATTTTCCAATCATAACATCTTGATGATATTCTCTCTATGTCATTGATAATATATCTTTGTGGTTCCAGTACCAATTCATATTAGTAGATTTGTACTACTATGGCAGTTGTAAATTCGTCGTTACTAGCCACGCACTTTATGAGCTCAACATTTTCCTTCTTAGTCAATCATGAACATGTTCGTCACATCTGTATGAAAATAAAAAATATGACAAATATACAAGAAAAATATAGAAAAATGGCAACCTATTGTATGTAGCTTGTCGTCTTTGGTAATACTATATAGATCTAGTAGTATCTGGTTTGGTTGGAGCCTGAACACCGGGCATAAAAATAATTCTTTATTCCTCAGATAAGTTTTGTCCACCTTTAAAATATTACTTTGGTAGTTAAATAAGATAATTATATTCACTTTTGAGCCTAGATTTATTAAAACAATCCTTTCTAAAGAATTAAATAGGGATACAAAAAATTAAACAAAAAGTTCTTTAAAACATACCTTATGTTTCAAAATAAACAAAATAAGGACTTAAATAATGATAAATTTAAATAAAAAAAAATAGGTATTTAAAACATACCTTTATGTTTCAAGTGAGCAATAAAACAAACTAAAAGTAGTTGTAAAGAAGGATGAGCTTTAGTCAAAGACTAATCTGGTATTAGGAGGGGGGGGATAACCTGGCAAGGATAACCTTGGCAGGGATGTTATATAAAGAGACTCCGCCACAATGAGAAGATCGTGGCGGCCTCAGCCTCGAGTGTGTGTGAGGAGCTTGTCGCAGCCCGCTACCCCCCCCCCCCCACACAATCCCACATTCTACCGCACTTCTTGCACTGTTACTCCTGATGTTGTACCTGACCAACCTCCTTGGTCTACCACAGAGTGTCATAGGGACTGGTACTTTAGTAAGAAGGAAGGACAAGGATATACAGAAATCAACGAGACACACTACCAAGCCAAGATAGGCCCCTGAGGGAGATGACCCCGGTTATGGGGCAGGGGGCTACTAGTGCCTTTGACCTTCGTTTTGTGCAGGTAAATGTTTTACAAAGACTTCACAGCCTTTATTTATTATTCAATTTACAGTGAAACTTACACATTGTAAAGTTTATGCCTCTAAAACACAGGTAGCTTTTCGTATCTACGTAGATTTATTGATTTTATAAATATTGATAAACATCATTTTGTTACATACGTTTTTGGGAAACTTTTAAAATCTCTATTGTTGCACTAAATACATCTGGGATAAAAATCCTATGCTCACACCTTTATTATATAGTAAGGTTATAGATAAGTGTCATAGAAATGATTTCAGTTCACAATTGTGGGTTGTGAAATTATTGGGACATTGGTGAAAAATTGTCTAATTTTTTTTTCTCCCTCTCTCTATTTAGGCTGAGATGTTGAAACTTGGTCCAGTTGCAGCACTTTTCACATGTATCGGATAATAAATTTGGAATGCCCATAACAATGGCACAACTAGCTAGATTAAGAAGACCATGGAAAACTTTTGTATCTTCGATTAAATACAACGATGAACTAACAAGAATGATATATCTATATTATGCAGATAGACTCGATATTACTCTGGAGTTATATTGCAATGTACCACCACCAATGGTACTTTATGAGCATATACCATACATTGTATCAATAACGCCAGTAACTCTTTATTCGATAAAATTTTGGATGGGAACGAATAAAAAAGGGTATCCCGTGGCATCACAATTGCAATTTATAATGCGAGTTATAGTAACTGACAAGAAAACGGGGAAATATTATTATTTGTTTGTAGAACTTATCGCTAACCGCGACGAACGGCGTACAATGTTCTGTAAATTCAATTTAAATAAATCTTCTTTGTATGGCCAAAATGAAAGATTCGATTGCCAAACCCATGTAAATGGATATCGATCTTATGCTAAAGACCCGCTTGTATTTTTGATGATGATAAAAGCGTCCGACGAAGAAAGAGAAGCTCTGAAAGAGATGATGATAGCCGAGGGAATAAAGATCCCTTTATCATCATCATCATCATGTTATAATAAAGTTTGTCAAACTGCAAAAGAGAAGCTTTTGAGAATGAAACGATATTTCAATCGACATTATTACTTTAGGTATATGATGTTCAACGATATACAGTGGGTATTAACCAGAGATGTTATTGCTTTCGAAGAATGGTTATATGGCCAAGAATGGTCTGAATACGCTCATGAAAAGAGAATTCAACACCAAAAATGTTGCTTGTTGGACGACAGAGAGTTTCAACTAAAGCTGCTCATGAAACCCAGTTTTAGGTTATTTTTTAGAAGGTTTATGGAAATGTATGACAATGACATTAAGGTGAATAATAGCATACTTTGGAATAAGGACACCACCACCTATAGAGTATTTAGCGATTGTGAGGAAGAAAACTCTGAAATTTTTTGTTGTACTAGTAATTTGATAAATCACATCAACAGAGTATATCATGTGAATCACTTTAGTAATAACAAGTGGTATGATGGTGATGGAAGATACATGGAACCATGTGTTCGCCCAATTGTGAATTCATATGGTGAACTAATTGCACGCATGGTGGTGAAAAATTATGGAGTAATTTATTTCGAAATGATCATAGTAACTTATAGGGCCCCATTCAACCACCTACTATCTGCTGAATGTATTCTTTTTCTAACCCGAGATCTCAAACTCTTTGTGGATATTATTCAAACGGGGAATAAGGATGACATTTATAGTTTTATCGCTCGAAACGAGGAGGGTTTATCATCATCTCCATACGAATATGACAATCGTTTACAAACTATATGTACTCGGGCAGTTACAAGTAGTTTTTTGGATGTTAGAACAGCAGAATGGGGTTCGATGGTTTCCACCCTCCAGATCCCGAATTCCTTGGAAGATGAACTTAAATGGAGTCTAATGGGTAATTCTTGGAAGAGAGCAGTGGAAGATTTGACATTAGATGATAATATAGCTGAACGGAGCAAGGCTGTATTTATGGCTAAATCACAAAAACTGGATAAATTGATAGATGAAGAAATAGCCGTCACACTGGTGGACTTGAGCCAGCAGGGGTGGCTTGATAATTCGGATATAGGAATATTATTATATGCTTCTTTAGTTAATGATCCTATTATAAACTTGAATGTGGATGGTATTGATTTAATACATTAAATAAATCATACTATGAATTTTAAATTATTTACAATCCTAACTCGTCGAATTTTCCACCCTGTTTGCCACAACAATCTATCCTTTTTCTTTTTATTGACAATACTAAAAAAACATTAACAGACACACACCCCCTGACAGTTTTATATTCTAAAATATTTGTCTATTATTCTTATCATAAATAAATCTAAGAGTTGGGAGCAAATACTAAAAGTATAAATAAAAACCATTAATGAATCTCTTAACCTGTAATGTAATGAATGAATGACAAACCAATTAATTCACATATTTTTTTACATTAGCAAACTAGACTGGTCAATGGTAAATTTAACAAGTTCACTTATCTTTTTATGTATTTCAGAGTTACGTACTTCTTCCATTAGTCGCAAGGCAACATTTTGTAAATGATCCACACTAACTAGACTCTGGCCAATGGTAGATTTAACAAGTTCAGTTATCATTTTATCTATTTCAGAGTTACGTACTTCTTCCGTTAGTCGCAAGGCAACATTTTGTAAATTATCCACACTATCTTGAAGCCTCGACAATTTAGTTAGCACTTCAATAACAGTTAAATGAGTGGTTAATTCATATTGGGGATATTTACTCAAATCTATTGAAGGTTTCGGTAATCTACCTTCTATTTCCAGATAATTAATGCCTTTTAAAATATCTGTAACATATTCGTCTTTCGTTTTGTATTTATCCTCACAGTTCATCGAATTTGGATAATTAAATTGATATAAATACAATGGCCACTTTCATCATTATTACATGATGCCAATATTTTTTTGGTAGCTAGGAGTTCATCATTTGAACAAAAAAATACTAAAAGATTTTTAAGTTTTTCATCATCATATTCTTTTCTAAAGAATAAAATATATTGATTATTTCAGTTACTGATGACGTCATTATACTTATTACTGTACTCGTTTTTAGTAAAAGAATGGATGAATGGAATAAATTTGTATTACTTTTATACTTCTTGTCGAAATTAAATTTCTAATTAGCGACAATAGTTACTGAAAAGTTGTATGTAATTTTAATGATTAGTATCCTCTTTTATACCTTCGACTTAATACGAAATAGCAACAATTTTAGCCATCTCATTATTTTATTGAGGATGTTCTTGGTCTTCAATGGGTTCTTNATATATATATATATAGAATATATATATTATATATTATTATATAGATATATATATATATAATAATTATATAACTGAAAACTCACACCCCAGAAGTGACTCGAACCCATACTCCCAGGAGCAACGCAACTGGTATGTACTGGGATGCCTTAAACCACTTGACCATCACGACCGGACATAAGGAAGTGATAGCCTGACTATATGAACCACTTCCCCGCCGGCACCTGGATGGTTATCTTGGGCATAGCATTTTATCAAATCATCTCATTTTTGGGGCAACACGTGAGGAACACAAATGCAAACAAGCCTGAATGGTCCCCAGGACTAGATACAACTGAAAACTCACACCCCAGAAGTGACTCGAACCCATACTCCCAGGAGCAACGCAACTGGTATGTACAGGGATGCCTTAAACTACTTGGCCATCACGACCGGACATAAGGAAGTGATAGCCTGAGCTATATGAACCACTTCCCGCCGGCACCTGGATGGTTATCTTGGGCATAGCATTTTATCAAATCACCTCATTTTTTGGGGCAACACGTGAGGAACACAAATGCAAACAAGCCTGAATGGTCCCCAGGACTAGATACAACTGAAAACTCACACCCCAGAAGTGACTCGAACCCATACTCCCAGGAGCAACGCAACTGGTATGTACAGGGATGCCTTAAACCACTTGACCATCACGACCGGACATAAGGAAGTGATAGCCTGAGCTATATGAACCACTTCCCCGCCGGCACCTGGATGGTTATCTTGGGCATAGCATTTTATCAAATTTTCAGTTGTATCTAGTCCTGGGGACCATTCAGGCTTGTTTGCATTTGTGTTCCTCACGTGTTGCCCCAAAAAATGAGGTGATTTGATAAAATGCTATGCCCAAGATAACCATCCAGGTGCCGGCGGGGAAGTGGTTCATATAGCTCAGGCTATCACTTCCTTATGTCCGGTCGTGATGGTCAAGTGGTTTAAGGCATCCCTGTACATACCAGTTGCGTTGCTCCTGGGAGTATGGGTTCGAGTCACTTCTGGGGTGTGAGTTTTCAGTTGTATCTAGTCCTGGGGACCATTCAGGCTTGTTTGCATTTGTGTTCCTCACGTGTTGCCCCAAAAAATGAGGTGATTTGATAAAATGCTATGCCCAAGATAACCATCCAGGTGCCGGCGGGGAAGTGGTTCATATAGCTCAGGCTATCACTTCCTTATGTCCGGTCGTGATGGTCAAGTGGTTTAAGGCATCCTGTACATACCAGTTGCGTTGCTCCTGGGAGTATGGGTTCGAGTCACTTCTGGGGTGTGAGTTTTCAGTTGTATCTAGTCCTGGGGACCATTCAGGCTTGTTTGCATTTGTGTTCCTCACGTGTTGCCCCAAAAAAATGAGGTGATTTGATAAAATGCTATGCCCAAGATAACCATCCAGGTGCCGGCGGGGAAGTGGTTCATATAGCTCAGGCTATCACTTCCTTATGTCCGGTCGTGATGGTCAAGTGGTTTAAGGCATCCCTGTACATACCAGTTGCGTTGCTCCTGGGAGTATGGGTTCGAGTCACTTCTGGGGTGTGAGTTTTCAGTTGTATCTAGTCCTGGGGACCATTCAGGCTTGTTTGCATTTGTGTTCCTCACGTGTTGCCCCAAAAATGAGGTGATTTATAAAATGCTATGCCCAAGATAACCATCCAGGTGCCGGCGGGAAGTGGTTCATATAGCTCAGGCTATCACTTCCTTATGTCCGGTTGTGATGGTCAAGTGGTTTAAGGCATCCCTGTACATACCAGTTGCGTTGCTCCTGGGAGTATGGGTTCGAGTCACTTCTGGGGTGTGAGTTTTCAGTTGTATCTAGTCCTGGGGACCATTCAGGCTTGTTTGCATTTGTGTTCCTCACGTGTTGCCCCAAAAAATGAGGTGATTTGATAAAATGCTATGCCCAAGATAACCATCTATGTGCCGGCGGGGAAGTGGTTCATATAGCTCAGGCTATCACTTCCTTATGTCCGGTCGTGATGGTCAAGTGGTTTAAGGCATCCCTGTACATACCAGTTGCGTTGCTCCTGGGAGTATGGGTTCGAGTCACTTCTGGGGTGTGAGTTTTCAGTTGTATCTAGTCCTGGGGACCATTCAGGCTTGTTTGCATATATATATATATATATATATATATATATATATATATATATATTATATATATATATATATATATATATATATATATGCAATTGACGATCACAAAACACTGATCATTTTATGCGGAAAATCCACAGAGAAAAATGAAAGGAGGTAACGTTTCGACTTTGTTAAAGCCTTTGTCAAACCAGACTGACAAGAGGAGAAGGGAATTGGGAGGATATATAGGCCGACACCTGACCAACCCAACCCTAGGGAAAGAATTAACCAGAGACAGGTAAAGCTTAGCTTAGAATGGTCAAAGAGGATTAAGCGGTCAGAGAAAAAGGATGAAAGATTAAAGAAAAGCCTCATGAACATGCAATAAATGAATATATAAATATAAAATTATAATGAGACATTGTAAGCCTCTCTAACAATTACAGTTTTTTCTTAAACTGTTGTGCAATATTATAACTTAAAAATGGATCAAGTTTGTACATTCCAGTACTAACATTAAGAAGATTTGGACACTGACTGATTAGAGCAGACTCAATCAAATTCCGTTCCACGAAATCCCCACAATTGGTAATGCTTTTTGCACCATTCCAGTTAATATTGTGATCGCATAAATTCGTATGTAGATACAATGCATTAGACGTTTGGGCAGTTCTAATACTATAAGCATGTTGTGACAACCGCAATTGTAAGGACTTTCCTGTTTGTCCAAGGTACACAGAATCACAATCATTGCAGGGAATTGAATACACGCAACCTGCTGTATCAGGGGAGTTTTTTATTAAATTGGATTTGATCGTACTATTAGTGAACACCAAATTTATATTAAGTTTCTTAAAAATCAAAGACAATTTTTCAAGTCCACTCGCATAAGGTACAACCAATGAGTTAATAATTTCTGGTTTCGCCTTAGGGATGTGATTATAAAACGTACGCTTGGCTTGTTCAAACGAGAAATCCAAAAACCTCTTAGGATATTGTAAACTCTTCCCGATTTCATATATTATAGCAATCTCTTCATCAAAAAACTCAGGGCTGCACACCCTCAAAGCTCGTAGAAACATTCCTGAAAATACTGCCCGTTTAACTTTACTATGATGATTCGAATAAAAATGAACATACGACCCCACGTTGGTAGGTTTCCTATACACATTAAATTTGAACTTTCTAGTGACTCTATGAATCATAATGTCCAAAAACGGAAGCATACCATTCACCTCAGTCTCACAAGTGAATTTTATTGAAGGTACCAAAGAATTGAGTTCATTAAGAAAAACTATATGGTCTTTGTCACACGGCCATAAACACAAAATATCATCAACATACCTAAACCAAACTACATTAGCCGGGATAATACTGGATAAGATTTTTGTTTCGAAGAATTCCATATACAAATTACTTAAAACGGGGGAAAGAGGATTGCCCATCGCCATTCCAAATGTTTGTTTGAAAAATTTTCCATTAAAACTAAAATAATTGTCTTTTATACACAATTTGATAAGTTCTAATACTTTATTGGTCTGCAAGTTCAAATTATATTTAGGCAGTTCCTCACGTAGAAATTCTAACAGGTCATCAACGGGTACTTTAGTGAATAAAGAGGTCACATCGAAACTTATTAGTTTAAAATCAAAATTTAAATTCAGTGTGGATAGCTTATTAACTAAGTCTACATTGTTTGTCAAGTGTGAGTTGGAAATAGTACCAACTATTGGGGACAAAACCTTGACTAACCACTTAGAAAGTTTATAAGCCGCCGAACCAATTGAACTAATTATCGGCCTTGCCGGATTATTTGGCTTATGAGTTTTTATAAGACCATACATGTAAGGAAGAGAGGGGGATCGACTTATTAGCCTAGATATCAACTCTTTATCACCTTTACACACAGTTTTAAGAGATTTGTTAAAATGTGCAATCACTTTTTCAGTAGGATCTCTATTAATCAATAGATAAGTATCCCTGTCTTCCAGGAGTAACTCCATTTTTCGGACATAGTCATCTTTATTCATAATAACTACTGCATTTGACTTATCAGCCTTGGTAATATGTAATGAACTATCTTTTTTGAGATTTTTGAACGCATGAACAAATCGACTTGGACAGTTAGGAACAGAATTGTTAAGTAAAACACCATACATCATCCCTTTGCACACATTAATATCTTCAACTGAGACATTACTATACTTTTCAAGATTGCAGAAACCTTTGGCAATATCTACATAATTGACTGTTCCATTAGATGTGGCAAAGCTCAGACCATATCCTAATGCAGTAATCGTGTCATTATCAAGCTGTCTATCTGAGAGGTTTATAACAAACTCCTGGTTAGAGTGTTTATTCCAGTCACTTCGTTGAATAAGGTTCTTTAATTTGAAATCAAGTTTAGTACTCACCTTTCTGCAGGTAGACCTCAGAGTAGTATAACAGTAATCCATCAAACAACGGTTCCACTCAGGCGGAATGGCTTGGAGAAAAGCGTACTTACATTTATTCACCACTTTAAAACATTCACGAACTTCAAATTTAAGTAAATCGATGTTTTTTATAAGCACTATGCGGGGTATCTCATCAAACGGCTGATCTGACAATTTAAGAACGCTGTTGGGTAATAATGAACGGGGAAGCACTTGTTCACTGAGGCATTTTCTCAGTGCCTCAGTGAGGCACTGAGGCAGAGGCTTACAATGTCTCATTATAATTTTATATTTATATATTCATTTATTGCATGTTCATGAGGCTTTTCTTTAATCTTTCATCCTTTTTCTCTGACCGCTTAATCCTCTTTGACCATTCTAAGCTAAGCTTTACCTGTCTCTGGTTAATTCTTTCCCTAGGGTTGGGTTGGTCAGGTGTCGGCCTATATATCCTCCCAATTCCCTTCTCCTCTTGTCAGTCTGGTTTGACAAAGGCTTTAACAAAGTCGAAACGTTACCTCCTTTCATTTTTCTCTGTGGATTTTCCGCATATATATATATATATATATATATATATATATATATATATATATATATATATATATATATATATATATATATATATATATATATATATATATATATATATATATATATATCAATTACAGAATTTTTTTTTTTAAGGAAAAAAACTATAACAACATATTTTTCAAATGCTTTTATACTGCTATAATAAAGGCTACGAGTAGTTGAAGTAAATTGTCTGACAAAGAAGGATGGCATCTCTACCACATATGTTATTAGAAAACATATTTTCACTAATTCCATATCGCCATCTTCTGCTTATTTGCTCGAGGGTGTGTAAAAGCTGGAGTCATTTAATTCTAAACTCAGCTTAAATGCCTTTTCGAATCCTTTATCATCATCTTATATAGGATTCTCATACTCCTTTCCATAGTCCCCTCCTTGATGAAAAAGGTGATTTGTCTCTGCATAGAGCATCCTATATCATGGCGAAACTATGTGGCCAATACTACATAAATCTTAGAGGTCATCGAGGCATACTAGACATGATGGAAAAACGAATGAAGTGATCGAGAATTGGTCAAGAAAAAAATTATTCCGAACTGTTTGAGCTTTTGCGAAATCATCCCTTATATACGTACTTATGCCAGATTCTATGGTCACTGAAGGTGATGATTTGGGAAAAAGGAAGGATATTTCAATAATCACATTTAGAAACGTATTATCCAGTAAAAAGAATACCTGTTACAATTCAATAACTATTGTATATCCACTAATGTTAAGTGCCAAGAATCAAGATTTATGTTGGATAATGTATTCCATTATGAGATGTCAAAGTAACAGAGCAATTTCTTATAGATCAGTTCTTCCTGTAAGTATAGAAACGCCCCACCAGGAAGAAAAAAAGTGTTGTAACGAAATGGTGTTAATTGTTTTCTCCGATTTTTTAGATATGTATAAGTCATGTTATTATGAATATTATCATGATGATTCTTTTAATGATTTTCTTATAATTACAGTAGGTGAGAAATTAGAACAAATTCTAGATGAACTTTTTTTAGGTTACTTTATTAGTGACGTCTATAAAATGGCCTACTCAATATCTAAAACTAGAACTCGTGATTATATAACTTGGTTAAAAACAAAATGTACATTTAATTGAGTGTATCATCCAAGATTCAATGTTATTATGTACATGGATATGTTATCAATTTATCATACTATGCCTTCTTTCTCATCAGTTCGTTTATGTGGAGATTTCTCACCATTTCCTAAAAGATTTAAAATTGAAGATACGATTATAGCAATCATTACCAACTTGAAATTTGATGTTTTAGAATTTCCATTTAGAAACTTTTTTAGAAAGGCAAAAATAAATACATTTGTTGAAAATCAATTGGCGACATATGAAGAAATTAATAGACATATTAATAAAGCACAATGTATGCGTTGCAAAAACACTTTAAAGGGTGAATGTTTGGCTTTTAAACATGTTATAAATTCAGTGGGAATGGTGGCAGTAAGATTTACATGTTATAATAGTTCTGAATATTTTATATGTGCTCGGTGTGCCCGCCGTTGGTCTAGTTTTAGTTATGTGGCTAGATCTATTTTGGATTCTACTCAATGAGTGTGATATGTTGAGCGTGTTCCTTTAGTAGATACTGTCCCAAACTATTGTTTTGAAGAAGGTGGGTTGATTAGAAACATGTTAAAGAAAATAATCGAACCTTTAAAACATAAATTATGAGAAAACTTATTTTTTATTATTCAAAAAATTTTACTATTTTCTAATTGATCCGAAATAACGTTCCTCAACTCCATTATTTTCTGAATCATCATCATCTTCAAGATAGTAATATCATGCCGAGGTATACCTTTAATAAGACAACTACCCAAAGACTCGGCGTTGTGGTTGATGGCCGCGTTGTGGTCGATGGCCGCTACTGCCATGCTGAACTCAACCAATGAACGATTGTTGTGTTTGGGGATGCTATTCCAAACTCGATTGTGTAAAGACTCATTTTGCTTTCTCTTCAAACACTTTTTCATGTTTTCCTCCGAGACAAGATCATCGTAGATCTTGTAGTAGATTTGTCGGACTTCAAATACGTCCTTATTCGATAGTGGGATATTCATGATCTTGTGTGATCGTGGGATCAGTTTATTTGAAACATCTTGTTGGTAAAAACACCAAGAATTTTTACCTTCAGGACAGTGATCGTGTAATGGATTTTCATCTGTGGACGTTTCATGGAACAGTCCGGATAGGCAGGCCCTCCTCATTTTTCTCCAGTCTGTGTTCATGTTGTCCCTGATGGCTCGTTTGAAGTGAACCATCAACTTCAAAACAGTCTCATAACTTAGCTTTCCATTACCTTCAGCCTTGTAGTAGATCTGTCGGACTTCAAATACGTCCTTATTCGATAGTGGGATATTCATGATCTTGTGTGATCGTGGGATCAGTTTATTTGAAACATCTTGTTGGTAAAAACACCAAGAATTTTTACCTTCAGGACAGTGATCGTGTAATGGATTTTCATCTGTGGACGTTTCATGGAACAGTCCGGATAGGCAGGCCCTCCTCATTTTTCTCCAGTCTGTGTTCATGTTGTCCCTGATGGCTCGTTTGAAGTGAACCATCAACTTCAAAACAGTCTCATAACTTAGCTTTCCATTACCTTCAGCCTTCCCTTTTGACACCAAGTTGCAGAGCTCTATATGAAGTCTCTTGACTAAGTAATTTTTAAACACAGTCTTTTCCACCTTTACGTTTCCATATGGTCCAGCACCATAGTTCATTCCACAAACTTTATTGTAGGCAGAAGAGGAGTTACTGTTATCCACCAAAGTTGTATACCTGAGTTTGATGCTTTGTGATCGACCCCACATCAACACTGCAGCATCTTCATCCATATTTTTGGGACTTCTATGGTAATTCTTTTCACAATGTGGTAGATGTTCGGCTATTTTTCCAGTCAGTTTCCTACGCTTGAGAATTTGACACTGAATGCAGGTTTTTTTACAGAATACATTGAAGTCCACAACCATACCTGTTAACATTTCCACAACGAAAGCAGTGCTAATTTGTGAATAAGGGTTCCTAGACCCGTCAAAGGACACATCAATGTTAAGGAAGCCATCAATGGGGTCTATATTTAACTGTTCTTTATAATGGTCAAATATTATACTGCGAGTACTTTCTTGCACTTCTTCCCATCTCATATTAGCCACCTCTCTTATATGATTCTCGCACCTACTATACACCAACGGTGACACAAATTTGATTCCAATAAAGGCACACATACTCTTGTAGAACATGTATCCTTCGCCATTTATCATGTTGAAGTATACTAATGTCTTCAGAATCTCGTAATTTCCTATCAACGCTCGTGAAACTGTATTATTACAGTGGCTACAGCTTTCTGTCACTTGCACATCATGTTTATCAACCTTGACTGTATGGCGTGGTTTATTATGAAAACAAAAATAACATAGATAATTATCATCAAAGTATTTTTCAAGTTCCTTATCTGTCACCATTAGCACTGTCTCACGTGATGTTATTTCTTCACTGGAAGTACCTACAACATCACCATATTTATGATTTTCAGTCAATGTTTGTGTAACTGTAAGTTTACAATGACTACAGCTTTTGGTCACTTGTACATTATGTTGATATTTATCAGATATCTTGACTGTATGACATAGTTTAGTATGTAAACAATCACACACATAATTATCATCAAGGTATTTCTCAAGCTTCCTATCTGTTATTAACACTGTCTCCTGTGATTTTATTTATAATTAATTTCTTGGCACTCACTGTAATCTGGTTCTTGTCTCAGCTCTTGAGCTGAAGCAGCTTTCTGTTGTTGATAAATACGGCGAGCATATGCAGCTTGTGGTTGTTTAATTTGTTGAGTCTTCAATTTGCGTGGCATTGTGCAATCTCTATGTATTACTGTATGACAGCATTCATCTTCTGTAACAGGAAACAAATATTAAAATGAATAAAAAATTAATTGTATGTTTTTGTGAGTCTGGTCGTATAAAAAGTTTCTCATTTCACAGGATATATATAGTGAGCCCTGAGTGGGACCTACGTGACACAGGAGCAGAGGGAAGGGTGTGGGCAAGAGGCCGTATTGGATATAATTGACTGTAACAGGAGGTGGGCAGCGAGCGGGTTGTGACTGAGTTGAACAGGATGTGAGCCTCCGTTTTATACCGTCAATGCACAGCGTTTATCTGTCAAGGTTAAAAAACTATAACAACATATTTTTCAAATGCTTTTATACTGCTATAATAAAGGCTATGAGTAGTTGAAGTAAATTATCTGACAAAGAAGGATGGCATCTCTACCATATATATTATTAGAAAATATATTTTCACTAATTCCATATCGCCATCTTCTGCTTATTTGCTCGAGGGTGTGTAAAAGCTGGAGTCGTTTAATTCTAAACTCCGCTTACATGCCTTTTCGAATCCTTTATCATCGTCTTATATGGGATTCTCATACTCCTTTCCATAGTCCCCTCCTTGATGATGAAGAAGATGATTTGTCTCGACATAAAGCATCCTATATCATGGAAAAACTGAGTCGCAAATACTATATAATTCTTGGAGGTCATTGTATGCGAGGCATACTAGACATGATGGAAAAACGAATGAAGAACAGGTCGAGAATGGGTCAAGAAAAAATGATTCCGAACTGTTTGAGCTTTTGCGTAATCATCCCCTATATACTTCAATCATAAAATCGGGAGAATTAGATAACAAGAGCTGCGTGTGGTCCTTAGTGACCGTTATAGCTATGTTATCTCGCGATATGGACGAAATTTTACAATTGTTAAAGGTTCTTCTTGCGATATATCCTTCATCCACTATTATGGATATATTTTATAGTTATGCGGTTATTTTCCTATTCTGTTCGAATCTTTATTTTTCTAATGTTCATCATTATAAGTACATGCTGCACTATATCTTATAGAAAATAATATCATTCATTATCAGCCAGAGCAAATAATATCTTGTGAACAGACCCTTCTGATCAATCATTTTCCTTGTGCTAGGGAAAGTATATGTGTGGAATATGTTCCCGGAGTGGATATAGTCGACGTAGTTCTGAAGATGGTACGGCGTCATTCAAATTTACGCTACTTGATTGTTGAGTCACAGTCGTCGTCATCCACACCACCCCTTTACAATTACCACCAAATGCGGTTTG
>WNGS01052686.1:214688-227514 GCA_020271785.1 Procambarus virginalis
AGAATTGTGCCTTCAACTACATGGTTCTATTATTAGTAAACCCTGGTCATCCCTGTAACAAATTAGCATTGTGAACACGCAAATGGTGGATCGGTATTGTAATACTTCCTTTGTGGCAGTTGCTTAAAAACATCCACATTTTGTGCGCTGGAATTTATAACCAGGTTTTTATGGGTATATGAAACACCAATGTGGGCTTGAGATTTATCTTGCGCCTTCAATAGATATCAAAGTTTTAAATGACTAACCTACATCCCCCAACGAGACGACAATCTTCACAAGCTAAAGAAGTAAGATAACCCGATCCTAAGGTGTATTTATAGAGAATCGAACTATTTAGTAGTGGTGGTTTTGTTTTAAATCTTTAACAATTAGCAATGGATAGATAATAAATATCTACTACTATTTATTGGCTTTATTTATAACATTTAAAGACCATTAATTTTAAATTTTTAGTTTCCAAACTATAATGGATGATTAATTTCTTCTACATTAGTATTCAAAAAACATATTGTACAGTGGGGTGGGGGGCTCACTAGGTGAATGCGCCCGTTAGGGGGGGTGGGGTGGGTGTTGGGGAGGTTAGTGGTAAGTTGGGTGTCCATATTATTACCCTTATTTTTCTTTTATTCCTTTAAAAGTTCTGTAGCCTGTCGGTGTGTCGCAACCTTTCACACCACTCGAATCTACTGGTCAATCCCATCTCCTATATCTTCTTAGCCATTTTGGTTCGAACTGAAATTGATATTTGAAGTTTGCCATAACCAGTGGGCTAGTATGGTAGTATACCCGGGACTGATGTAAATCAACGTGCTAGGAATTGAGATTAGAATCTAGGATACCTGATCAACCCAGCCTGTGATTCATACGTCAAGGCTGTGAAACTCGAATACATAAAGCAACAGTCTCTAAGACCACGACACTTGGGATAAACTATTAACTACCCAGGGGGCTATCATCATCCTTCTCACAAGAGGGATATGCAACCAAGGCTGGCGTTTGCAGCATGAGCGCACAGCAGCTGTTCAGCGTGTGACCACAGCAACACCTAAACTCAAAATTTATATACTATTACGAGCGTACATATGAGGTGTTGTAACCTAGTAGCCAGAACGATTTCGTCGTACCGCCTTACTTATATGCAAGGCCCGATTGTAGTCGGCATAATTCTCATCACTAAGCTTAAGATTGCTCTACATATGAGTTTATTCCTTACTTGAAAGTTAGCGGTTTACAGTGCTGTATAAACAATCACAAGACATTATTTTTTACACTATTTATGTGCAAGGGGTCGCTGGTCAACCAAACTGTCACTGCCGACAGATGAATCCCGTCTAAAGTTTCTATCTGTTTCCCTCACCCTCCTAAATTACTCATCACTTCTTTGTTATCCAGACGGGATTAAAAATGTGTCTGGAAGTTGCTGCTCTAAGCCTATGCCTACATTTCATGGGAAGGATGAACTACCACCTCGACTTCAATACCTTCGCCGTCATGTCCCACACTCGCATCAGTAGACTCGCCCTCCCTCGTTTATTTTGAGGATAACGAATGATTAATTCTGAAGGGTTGATAAAAAAGTGTTACGGTATCATTACCCCTTAAAAGTTTTCTCAGGAACTATTGATCGCTAATAGAAATTAGATTTTGTTGCAGTAAGTAATAGTAATAAAATGATTCAGATTTCACTTATAGTAGTCCGCTCGTTCATTGTATCAAAAAACGAGTACTCGGTAATAAGTCTAGTGCTTCGTCAGGTAAATGAAAATGGGATCAACTATATTTATTCTTGTAGAAAAGAAATCATGTTAACTTTAAAAATCATTTTACTATTTTTTTAAATTAAAATGATGATAGTCTGGACTAACTTACCGGAACGATAATATCGAAGGTCGTTCATGTACAATAGATGATGAGAGTTGGCCACGTGAATTATTACAATTTAATTCTTATCCAAAACAAATGGATATTTACTATAAATACAGAAAGAAAAACGAACACCCTACTCTCTATTTGTTGAATGGTCTTTGATTAACTGGTGAAACCAAAGGGGTAGATTACCGAAAACCTTTCAATAGGATGTTGGGTAATTATCCCAGAGATGAATTAACCGACCCATAACAACCGGCTATTGAGGTTGCTACTAATTGTCGAGTGCGCTTCATGATAGTGTCGGTGGCATCTTTATACAAACGGTTCGCCGTGTGTGCAGCCTACGGGAAGAGTCACGTACGTCTGTAAATGATAATGATAGTGAACTGAACTACTTGATTGTGAGGTAGTCTAACCTACCATCGTTCTCGATAATACTAAGTTATACAAGGGAGTCGTGTTGTCGGAGTACTACAAAACGGCGTGTCCGAGTTAACTACAAGGCGTGGAGGGAGTACTAGAAGATGCGTGGTGGAGAGTACTCACAAAGGCATAGATGGTGAGGTAACAACAAGCACTGGTGGGAGGGTGTACAGTACAGTGCGTGGGCTGGGACTGTACTACAAGGTGGTGAGAGTACTACAAGCCCGTGGCGTGGAGGGAGTTACTAAGAGGTGGTGAGAGTACGACACGAGAGCGTGGTGGGAGGGTACTACGGATAAAAAAAGTATGTGAAGTTAATGTTGGTTTGGCAATTATCATTACATGTAAGAGATTCTATCAGTGGTTTTTATTTATTACTTTAGGGTTTTGCAGGCGTCCCAACTTCTAGTTGGATTAATTTATTTAGCAAATAATAAACGCAACGATTACGCCAAACAGGTCCACAAAACTAGTCCCCCTCTGAGCCGAAGTAGCTTGAATACAACTCCAACATAACACATACACAAACGTCAACCTGGGGTACAGCCACCGAACTTTTCAACTCTCCTCTCTCTCTCAACAAGTCGACCGCATAAACGTCTCTTAACCAGACTTTCGTCTCCCCATCCCTCTACATCCCCCATCCTTTCCAATCCCTGTGGACATCAAAGCTAAAGCTAACGCACCTTGTAAGTGATGGTAACGACGACAACTCTCATAGGATCAATTGACATATTAGAAATAATTTATGGAGAGATCACTCTTCCTGTTTGTCACTCTATGAAGTTATGCGCAGCTGTAGTTATTTTCTGGCTTCAGTGTTGCTGGTTCTAGCCACCCACTGTTTTGTAAATATTTTGTCACACATGCATTCCAGTGTAAGCTGGTGGTCTGTGCTACAACCTTTACCCATCTCTGTTTTTCTTATACGTTGTAGCCACAATTTTCAGATCAACAGTTCTTCTTCGTGTGCTCTTATGACCATGTGTGTGGTAAAACTTATGATGATTGTGTTAATGTGATAGACATGGCCGTGTTTTCCTGGCTGCTCTTATTACATCATAGGTTGTCAATAATAAACTTGAAAGAGTTTCTAATGTAGTTTGATTCCTGTACGAGATATCAGCAGCTGGTACAGGGACCTCTTTGGAGAAGATAGGTATACCTACACAATAAGACCCACGACTCTATTACCATCAATCCATAATCACTAAAACCTTCCAAGTGGTTTATTTTTCACATATACACAGATCATTCAAGGGGAATCGCCTTCGGAGGGCACCAGATTAGCCTTAGTCCGTTTTTTTAATTAAAAGGTTTAACTAAATGATGTATAGTAGCCGAACGCGTGTGGTGCTTCTACGGCTACTGTTGTAAAGTGCGCGATGTGCCTACATAAGCCTGTTTTTCTCGAATGTTATAGTATTTTTTCACACTAAGGTTTAATTTTATGAAGTGGATAATATATTCTTTCATTTATATGTCTCACACATTTGTTTTTTATTTTTTGTAAACTTACCCTTTGAAAAATAATATGAATAGTTTTTTGTAGATTAATTGTGCAGAGTCATGTCACAACTCCACTGCAACATCATCTGGTGAACTAAGTAAGTCCCATGAACTAAGTGATGCCGTGTAAGTGTGTCTCACCCTCAGCCTCTAATCTGTCATCTTTTGTTTCGCGGATACAATATGGTCTATATTTGGCAATACTCATATAGATAACATCAATGAATCAATTAGTTTTGGTGGTTCTTGAATAACTTTGGCCACAAATTCTCGGCCATTATCACTCTGTGAAATTCGTGGGGATCTAATGAGAGCAAATATTTCGAGCAAGTGACGCTCTCCTTTTTGCATATTAATATATTATGTTCATGTGACGACCTCTTTCGGCAAAACTGACCATACAACTGCTCTTGGTGTATGAAACAATAAAATACTCCGATTACAGATCTTTAGTCAACTTCGTCAATGGTCACTAGGAAATCCTCAAATAGATTTTTAACGTCATATCGAGACAAACGAGACAAAAGATCGTATTTGTGAGATATCTTTGTGGTCAATTTCAATTTGGCAGTTTTAATATCATTATTATACCTGATATAATTTCTAGCGCGTATATTATTTTTCGGCATGGAGAACAAATTGCAGGTGCTTCCTCCATACCGGACTGAATAAGAGTCCGACTGACACTGATATGTATCAATTGACTGCACCCTATGTCATCACCTTCATTCCCTCCTCCCTCCCCCTCAACATAAACAACGGGTCAAGTCGTCATTTTTTTGATCGACCAATCACTGACCGACCCGCTTTCTCTGCTTTGCCAAAACGGCAGTTTACAATACAGCTTGTGTTTACTCAAATAACTTATTACCCCAAAAATTTCCTTGTTGACCTAACCAAGTAGGACAACATCATTGTTGCATACACTGTCAAGTAATGAGATTTGGTTATATAATATATAGTGACAGTAGTAGAAACCTCGCTATACATATTTTACCTAATGGACAAAGTGCACTATGTAAATTTATGTGTTCTCGTTTTTGGTAAATGAATGAATGAATAGTTAGTTAAATTCTAAATTTTATTAATTACTTTTGTACTTATTACCAAATTGTTTTTCCTAATTTGTGACAATAATTGCTGAAAACTTGACCTGTACTTAAATTTTTTTCTCACTCAATACACATAAAGGGATTTTTGCTTGAATGTACTCACAAATAGTTAGTTGATCAGCAAACATTTTTACCAATTTTTTTTTTACGAGATTCATGCTATTATTGACCGTGTAATTGAAGAATATAATTATGTACTAATTTATATTATAAAATACGTGTATATTAATTTCATTTAACAATTCCAAGGTTATATATATATATATATATATATATATATATTATATATATATATATATATATATATATATATATATATATATATATATATATATATATATATATATATATATATATAAAGAAATATAAATTTAGTAGCCGCACTCCTACTAACATTCGGAATATTCAGTTGTACAGAGCTTTTAAAACTATGGTATCCATATTTCCCTTTAAATCTTATACATCTTCGATTACATCAAGTTCCCAAATAGGAAAATATATAGTCAAATATGGTTCGTATGGTATAGATATTATTTTAGAACCATTTATAATTAAATCAATACCATTTAAACCCCAAATTGTAAATGTTTATGCTATAAAAATAAGGATGGGATCTACTCAAGAAGGATATTCTGCAGCATCCCAATTACAATTTATACTGCGTGTCGTAATTAAGGAGAAAGAAAATTATTTTTCCTATATGTTTTTGGAAATTTTCTCTAACATTGACCAAAGAAGCATTATGTTCTGTGAACATAATTTCGAATACCCCATGATTCGGAATACTCAATAGTGCCTATCACAGGATATAGGTCCTACGCCAAAGATCCTTCCATATTTCTGATGAAGATACAAGCTTCCAAACAGGAACGAGAAGCTCTGAGAGAGATGATGATGGCAGACGGAATATCGATTCCATCGTCAAGTAGCAAAGTTGATCAGGCTGTGGTGAAGAAGATTATGTCCGTAAAACATTATTTTAATCGCGACTATTATTTTAGGTACATGATGTTTAAAAATATACGTTGGGAATTAACCCGAGATGTGAGAGTTTACGAAGCATGGTTGAAAAATAAAAAATGGCTTAACTACGTTAATCGCAGGATAATTCAACATAAACCCTATTGTTTCAATATTGGATCTTTAAGAGACGAGCCTAATCCAGATATAATTTATAGGGACCCCAACTATGAACGTATATCTCGTTTTATGGTAAACGAATATTGTAATGACTGGCAGGAGAATGATTATATTTTTCGAGTTTTCAGTGATGGTGATGGTGATAAAAAGTGTGATGATATATGTTGTATTAACCTAGGAAACCTTGACCGAATTTATAATTTAAATTCGTCGCATACAGAATTGGTTGCTCGAATGGTGACGAAAAAATATGGATCATTTTATGTAGAAAAGGTAAAAAGCGTACTTTTCATAACCCAAAATCCCCATCTCTTTATGGACCTCATTCAAACGGGAGAAAAGGAAGAAATCTGTCGTTTTATTATACAAGACGAAGGTTTATCATCATCATCACCACCACCATGTAAAAAATTAATTAACGAAGTTCAACGGGATCTAATTATTAGATAGTGGGAAAGAGCGGTGGCAGATGAAACAACTACTAAACTATAAAATTAACATAGATATATGACCGAACCTAACCAACCCTACCTAACCTAATCTAACCTATCTTTATATGTTTGGTTAGGTTAAGTCCGCTACAATAAGGGGCATAACTGGTAATCGCCTCACAGTGTTCAAGAGAGAACTGCATCAGAGGACGAATGCATTCAAAATATTAGAATTGTCAACATCAGATGATTAAGTCTATATGATGCTGTTAATGTAATAATAATAATAATACCTAAATAGGACGGACTGAGATATGATATATTATGTGGATATAAATGTTTTTTATAATAAATATTAGAGGTTATTAAATAGTTTCTTGTCATGATTCCGACCCTTATTTATTATTCTGTGGGAAATTTTTAAATTTCCTTCTTAACAGTATTGATAATATAAAATTTAAAACTCTCTTAAAAAATTACCAAAATATGGAATCTTTTAATTTACGATATAAGATAAAGACAGTTCAGACATGCAGGCATTCCTCATTTTTTTCCTCCAGAGTGTGTGATGTTATAACTTCCGAATGGTCTGAATGAACTTCTATCTTCCATTTAGTAGTGTCTGTCACTTCTACATCTCTTTTCTGGAAGTTGCTGAGCTGTGTAGCAAATAAGAAAGACATTAATATACCGAAGAAATTTTAACAGAACATAGGAATTCTCTAATTTAAAAAACTTTTATTCACGAAAAAATAAATAACGCACAACTGAAATTAAAAGGATCAATTTCAGTTCATCCTAGACTAGGACAGACCTAAAACGTCAAAGTTATTTACTAAAAACATACCTGTGCCTGTTCGTCTCCTAACCGAAGACCCGTTCCTCCACATTCTCCTGCTTCTCCCATTCCTTCCCTGGCTTGGTGTCATCATCTCCATCTCCCATGTCAGAGGTCAGTAAAGATGAACAAACTTCCCCCATCTCCCCCATATCCACCATATCATCCTTCTTAATCTCAGAAGACCGTGGCCATTTGTTTTTGCTGGAATCAAGCTTCCTTAGTGCCTTTTCTCTCTTCTTTCTTTTTATGGCCTTATTTAGTGTCAAGCCCTTCAGTTTGCCAATGAACCAGTCATTTTCGAATGAGTCTGAGGACGACGATAAAGACGACGATGAGGAAGAAGATGAAGAAGATAACCTTACTTTTATGAAACAAGACATATGCTCCTCAATAATTATCCTCTACAATGTAAGTGTATAAGGTGGGTGGGAATCCTCAGCAGATGTAGCTTGGCCTCTTTCAGCTTGTTGTTTGCTTCCCCAGAAGAGTTAGTAGTTATCTCCGCAGCCGCCAGAGTCTCTAGACCAACTAACACATGCCCTGACTCCGAAACCCTTCATCAGTCTGGAAACAGGTGGTGAGGGAGGATTGAGGGAGGAAAGAACGAACAACAATAAATTAAAAGTACTACTATAATTGTGTTTTCCAGTATAATGAATAAAAAATCAATCTCTAAATATCAATTTACCTGAAAGAGACACCTAACAAACACTTGAATAGGCTGTGAAACAGGGACTACCTCTTTCGGAGTTCCAAATTTTCACAAACAAATAATTGAATGGAAAAGTAGTATATAATCAAAGGCTGAATGTTTTCTTAAAATCTTTCTATGCTCTCTCTTTCTCTTTTTTGAGTTGAGTTTATTTGCCTACTCCCCGACCTGCTACTGCTTTTTTTTTTCTTATTTTTTTATTATTCAAACTCCCCAAAATCCTTTTATCCTCCTTCTTTTCGTCTATCATTATTCCCCTTCTATTTCCTTTTCATCCTCCTTCTTTTCTTCTAGAACTATTGAACTGGTATCATTTATTGGTTTAATATCCTACTTCTTTGCCTTCAATTGATGAACTGGTGTCATTTATTGGTCTTCCTCTTCCAATTGCATTTCATCTGTTCCTCCTCTTCTATTCATTAACTGTTTTTCCTTTTTATTCTTTTTCAGAGTCATTCTTTCATTTTTTCGTCTGTCTTTGGTATTTAATCTTGATAGTTCTTTGACATCTTTTGGTTTTGTCCCCAAATCTGTTGTTTTATATGTTTTTGTTGTTTCCTGTGATGAAACTTTCTGAGAGGAAATTGTTTTTAAAATGATTTCATCACCGATTACATTTAAATATTTTTGTATTATTTGTGTTTCAATAAACCATTCCCTTTCTTGTTTAATATCATCACTGTTCAATAATGTAAGTAATTTTAAATTTTTATCCTTGTTATCAATAGACACTATTTGGTTGGTGTAAATTTCATCGTCGTCAATGCTAATTTGGTCTCCAATCAGTGTTAAACCCTTAATATTAAATATAAGTGGAAAAACAGAGGGGGTTTTAATAGCTTTCTTTATATTTTTGGAGTTTAATAAAGTTGATTTCATAGTATCGTTGTCATATAAGTTTCGTGAAAAATGAAGGTTTAATTGAATAGAAGGCATAAGAATTTTATCATTTATTACAGTAACAAGGTTTTTATAGAACTGGGCGCACAATATAAATTTAGAAATATGATTCGAAAGAGAATAGAATAATTGTTTAATTTCATTTTGGGCAACACTATTCCGACAAAATATGTCTTTTACTTTAATTTGATCGAATGCTAATAATAAATATTTTTTTTGGCACTTCTCTGCTAGGTAAGCATCGAGTTCATTAATAATAGTTCTGATAATAGAGGTGAACTTTTCTACTAGAGTTTCATCATAGTCTGAAGAAATGTCAATTGTATTAATCATCGACAAATGTATTTTCGATTCGTTTAATTTAGAACTCATGGCTAACATTTTAGAATTAATTTCTTTATTTGTTTGTTTTAACCTCAATTTTCTGATTCCTGTGTTTGTTGAATGGCTAATATTTCAGTAGTATAACCACCATATGACTTGCGAATCACTTGTAAGATAATTACATAAAAGTGTTTTACATTTCGTACTCTAAAATCTCTTTGAATTTCGTTCTGATAAATTGTATATATAATTGTAATAAATGTATATACCTTTATAACTTCAGAATTTGTTTCTTTTGTATAGTCGTATAAATCTGCAAGTCGGTCTATTATATTTTCTTTAACTAAATCCATAGATGCAAGTTGTTCTACTATATTTTTAGCCAAATAATTTGGTTCTTCTAACTTACTTTTTAAAACATATTTGTATCAACATAAGGCACTAATTCTTGTTTGTGTTTTTTGTACTATTTCATCGGTAATATTAGTTTTGAAACTATTTAGTATATGATTAAATAACTTTCTTTCTTCCTCATTAGTAAATATATTTACTATTTTTCAGGTTGTAGATCATTATTACTATTGTCAATAATGTAATTTAACTTAGCCATTCTATTTTTGTGTTCTTGCAGAATATACTTATTGCGTTCTATTTTAAATGATTAATAATCTTTATTATTATTGATTTAATAGTGTATTTGTTTCACTTGAATGACTATCATTTATAACAATATCTTTGAAAAACATTCAGTTATATCATCATTTGATAATATAGATTTTTCTAAAAAATTAGTAAATAATTGATTATTATTAATATTTGTTTTATCTATATTCAATAATTGATTATATTGTTGATTGACTTGTTGTTCTCTTCCTTAAGTTGTTTATTAATAGTTTCTAGATGTTGCTGTTTCTCAAGTTCTTCTACATATTGTCGTTGATGATCTTGTTCTTGTTCCTGAAGTTTTTTAATATAAGTTTCTAGTTGTTGCTAGTTGTTCTCTGTTTCTCAAGTTCTTTTGTTTTGATAATAATAACGCCTCATCATATTGTCGTTGATTGGCTTGTTTTTGTTCCTGAAGTTGTTTAATATAAGTTTGTTCTACTTCATGTTTTTCATAGTTACATTTCTCAGGTTCATTCGTGTAACTTTCTTCTAGTTGATGTTTTTCATTAAACCAATTTATTTTCAAAGTTTCTATTTGTTGTTCTTTTTCATTTATTACTCGTTGGTAATCGTTTAAAGAACTCTTTAACTCCTCATTATGTCTAATAACTTTCAGTTAATTGTTCATTATTTCTATTTATTTCTTGTTTTTGATGAGATAATTGTGCGGTACATAGTTGTAATTCTTTACTGAGTTCACGTTTTAGATTTTATTTCAGTATTATTTGATTTAATTATAGTCTTTAAATATTCAATTTCAGTACCTAATTCTGTTATTTGTTTTGTCTCTTTCTGTTAGTTTTTTTAGCGTTTTCTATATTTCTATTATATAAATCTTTTATTTCTTTTGTCTTTTTCCTCTATTTGATCTTCATATTCACCTAATTTTTCTAATTCTACTACTTGGGTTTTAATTCGTCTACACATTTACTGTTTTCAAGTTCCAATTTGGCTATTATATTTTTATGTTCTTCTATTTCAGTTGTAAATTTCTCAACTTTATTATTTAAATCAATTATTTCGCGGTTCTTTTTCTGCTTTCGCAGTCTCTAGAAGACTTTTTTCATTATCACACTCACTATATCGTTTATTTAATAAAGCTATGGTTTCATTTAGTTGATATTGATTTTTAATAAGAGGATATGTTTTAGTTATTACTTTTATATATCTATCAGACAGATCAAATAAATGAAACAATTTATTTAGTAATATGATGTTCTTCTTTCATCCTCATCTTTAGCAAAACATTGTTTAAATATGTTTTTATATTTATACTTTCTCTTAAACCTGAGGTCCCATCCTCAGGGAAATGTACCATACTCAAGATTGTTTTAACAATTCACGCATTTTTTTATGGGGGAGAAAAAAATGCCTATTTTGAAGTCCAATATTAATTTATCTTACTTAAATGAAATGAAATGAAACAGTCCATCACCAATGTACATACATTATATTGAATAGGGCATTCCATGTTGATTTTTCGGCATTCACTATAATTATTTCTTTGGATAGTATATTCAACACCGAAGTCTGTTCAATAATTTTCAACATTGAATACACGATACTATATACTCAAAAAGTATTATGTCGATATGAAGTAGTTTTCTAGTATCTATTGATATTTAATATTATATTCAACATTGGTATACTATATTCCCTATACTATGTCGATATTGAGTAGTTTTTTGGTTAGTATCCAATGATATTGGATAGTATATTCAACATTGAACGTGTGCAGATGTGATAACAGTCACAAACACCCAGATGGAGTCAACCCTGGCAGCAATAGAGGAATAGTGAACAGGTAGTGTGGGTAATACATGTGTGAATTTTCTATATAGGGTGGATATTCAATATTAATTAAAATTATTTTTCAGCATTCAAGGCTATGGATGGATAGTACAACCAAAAATTTATAGTGGAAAAAAAAGAAAAGACAGATTTGAGTCACTGATTAAAAAAAAATACTATAACCTACTTAAATTACTTACGGTTTTGTTACTTAACACTGTAAAATATATATATATATCAAGTGTTGATGAAAACTCTGGTCCAAAAAATTCGTCCCTACCACAGGTGTTATTAGAAAACATATTTTCACTGGTTCCATATCGTCATCTTTTAATCATTGTTCCCAGAGTTTGTAAATTTGGAGCCGTGTTATTCTTGACTCGGCATACATGCCATTCCGCACTCTTTATCATCGATTAATATGGAATTCGTATCTCTTTTTCCCTAGTCCACTTCTACACAGCAATGAAGATGCTCTTTACAATGCATCCTATATTATGGAACAATTATGTCGCATCAAATACAATATAACCGATGGAAGATACTGTATGAGAGGCCTTCTAAAGATTGATCGAGACAAAATGAATAACTGGTCGAAAATTGATCAAGAAATAAAGAAGGCTCTGAACTATTTGAGTTATTGAATGATCATCCTATGTTTTACATCAGCATTAAAAACAATGATGAGTGTTAATCATCCTTTAAAAGTATGACAACAAAAACAAAGTGTGGTCTTTAGTGACAGCTATGACAATGTTCTCTCGGATACAGAAGAAATTTTACAATTGTTAAATATTTGTCTTCGAATGTATCCCACGTCAACTGTTCTGGATATTTTTTATGGATATACAGTTATTTTCTTTTTTCTTTTCAGAACTTACAGCAATCTAATATTAATCATTATAGGTACATTCTGCACTCTATATGATCGAATATAATTCTTCAGTCGTCAGAACAAACATATTATTGTGAACAGGCACTTCTGATCAATAAGGTCCAAGTAAAGGTGAAATTACACGTGTCGATTATGTTCCTGGAGTGGATATAGTCAGTATAGTTTTTGAAATTTAGTAAAGCGGCATTCATCTTTGCGATTTTTAATTAT
>WNGS01052686.1:228514-248825 GCA_020271785.1 Procambarus virginalis
CTGACCATCCATTTCGAACTCATACAAAGAAGACTATCACTTTTAGAATTCATACTGGTAAAAATCCAAAGTGTAGTTAATGTAGAAAAAAATACAAAAACATTAAAAGAAAAAAATGGTTTTCATGTGAAGTATGTGAAAAAAATTCATTCAAAAATACGACTTGACTAGACATATGGGAACACACAGAGTAAAATGGATAAAATGTCAATTATGTGAGAATAGATTTAGGGATGGGTATAACTGAAGATGTAAAAGATTTAAAGGGAAACATTGATACCATGGTTTTAAAACGAATGTTAGTAGGAGTGAGGCTACTAAATTTCTATTTACTTTAGAATTGTTAAATGAAATTGATATACACCTATTTTATAATATAAATTAGTATAATGATATTCTTCAATTACACGGTTAATAATAGCATGAATCGTGTGAACAAAAAAGAAAAAAATGAGGTAAAAATGTTTGCTGATCAACTATTTGTGAGTGCATTCAAGCAAAAATCCCTTTATGTTCAATGAGTGAGAAAAAAATTTAAGTATAGGCCAAGTTTTCAGCAATTATTGTCACAAATTAGGAAAAACAAATTGGTACTAATTACAAAAGTAATTAATAAAAATTTAAAATTTAACTAACTTTCCATCATATACCTGAAACTTGTTTGATTTCTCTACCTCTTGCATTACCATCCTCTTAAGGTTATAACTTTTCTAAAACTGTAGTAGATCACCTGAGTAAATATCCCCAATATGAATTAACCACTCATTTAACTGTTATTGAAGTGCTAAATAATTGTCGAGGCTTCATGATCGACAATGGTCATGCTTTTAGTGTTATTCCCACAGTCACACAGTCAGTTAGTAGTAGCAGCAGCAACCTCCGCCTTCACTACCTACCCTACAACCTACCTCTACAACAACAGCAACGTGGCAATCTGCATGAGAACGATGGTGGAACATTTCAGGAGCCTTCTCTCCTCTCCCCGAGTGTCTTCTGTTGCGTATCACTAAAGTCAAGTAGAAAAGGGTACTACTGACACCACATTCTCACGACGAGAGAGCACCTCACCAGACATCATCTGTCGAGCCACGCCACCTGACTGACTGGCCACCACCCAATTGACCACTTTTACGTACCCAGCTGTCAAGGCTAGCTAGGCTTGACTTGTGAGAGGTTGCTTGGTTCTACGAACAGGGAGTTCATTCATTCGTTCGTTCCTCAGCTGCCGGTTGGTGAACAATAATTTACCATGTGTATGTTACAAAAAAAAGAAATAATTAAAGGGTGAAAATATTGAATTATTTAATAATTTTTATTCATATTTGGGGTACATAAAGAAATAATGATGACAATAAAGATATATATATATAAAATGATTATTAATTTAGAGTTTGAAAAAAGCAAATCTTTTAAGAAAATAAAACAATATTGCCATTGATTGAGATGTTGTGGTTAATTATAACGTATAGAGTCAGAATCATCTTTTATTAACATATTTACCTCACACATTATAAATACGATTATTAATGTCATCAATTCTCATTATTTATGTCATCAATTCTCATTATATATTTTTTTTTATTGTCTATTCTCATATAAAAATGAACAGTATACCTAATAAAAATGGGCACACTGGATGTTTGTACATGAATATATTTTTCATTTAAAACTCTTTTAATAACCAGAGGAAAGTTGGAACCAAACATTATCACTAGTCGTCCTTTAAAATTGCTAAGTATACTAACGATATCCATATAAAACTTCCCAATTGGTTCATTGATTATAAGTATATTGGCATTTGAATATTCTTTAATAATATAAGTTTCTTTGACTATATGCCTAATATACCCGTTTGGTAACCATTTAACTGCAGTTATATACTCTAATCTTTCTATGTTTTCTGTTGGAATAATACTCACACCTCGATCCAACAAAAAACTCTCAACCCATCCACCACGAGCATAAATAGACACCACAGTGTCCTTTGGGTTTATAAAACACATTATTTCATCAAGTTCCTCTTTGGTAAGTATATGATTTCCAAAAATAAAATTGCGCTTCTCCCAATAACAATTGTTAGCATACTTACAAATATTTTGAAGATATTCTAATCTTATTTTTGATGCACAATTTAAGACATTAGATTTTGGTCGGAAATAAGCAATCTTACCTTGCCAAGATAATCGTTCATCTTCAGAAAAGAAAGATGAATGTGGATAACCATCTATTTGTAGTTCAGGGTGGAGTTGAGGTGAAAATTTATTATTTATATGATGTCCCCAGAATGGAATATGTTCAGCTGAAAGGTCTTGCAACTGAATGTAATCCAAATCAACTTCAATGTTTACTAACTTAGGTAGAGAGGATTTCTTTTTCTTTGGGTGTACCATTAACACTATTAAATGTAAAAATGCACCATGAAATAAATCTGTTTGGTTGCCTTCAGGAAATTCTTTGATTATTATGATATATGTACTGTAAAATAGAATAATTAAATAAAATAAAGTTAATATAACCTGATAACAGTTCATATAAAAAAGGAGTAACATTAATCCCATACTTAAAGCCATATAATAACCATTTACTCCATAGATTAATTTCCACATAAAATAAGTAACAATTAAACATGCTACTAAAAATAAGACATTTGTGTCATCTATTGTACATATACCAATTCCTAAGCAGAAATATATAACCATATATTAAACTTGCTTCCTGCAAACTTCTCTGTTTCTTTCACATATTAGGCAAAAAACAAGTGCAACAAAACTCACTTCTCCAAGCCCTGAATAATACCAAAAAAGACCACAAAGAACTGTCCACAGGTTAAATATGTGTGTACTATAAACATCATCTAAATACAGTTGAATTTCATATGAAAGTGGTTGCCAAATGAAATCTTCTAACAGCAACATCATGATGATAATGATGATGAAGATGATGATGATGATTATGATGGAAGCCAATCTGTAGACAAAAGAAAAAAATATGATATAGATTATTTCCACACTTTACGACACACATATACATAAATCAGTGACGTTTCTTATATTTATAGACTCCCCATCTTTATATATATGAAGATCGATAGTTCAAAGAATATCCCCTAAACATTCCAAATTGTTTTCAGATTTTGTTTTAGGAAGGCAGTTTGATCTAATCAAGAATAAATTCACATCGGTAATGATCCCATTTTCCATTTATTATTAAAAACACAATATTTTGACATATATCTATATATGTGTCAAACATAACTGATATAATATTATTAAATTCACTATCTAACATATCAAACATTGGCAAATAAATATGCTTTATATTATAATTATAAAGATTAATTGAATAATTTAATATATCAATAAAATATTTACCCACTAAAATTTTAACTTGTGATTCAGTAATAACATCTCCCATTATTTTTTTATTTAATAAAAATCAAATGGTATGGTAAATAAATTTGTTTTTGGTATACGACTACACTCAGGAACAGGTCGACTACACTCAGGAACAGGTCTTACTGTGATTAAAGGAGCTGATGAACTGGAATATAAACCGCCATAATTTGCCTGCTTATATACATTCCATCCTGGAATGTGCGTCTTTGGCTGAGGGCAAAACAAAGCACAGCACCTCCTGCGGTTGCAGATGAAAGAATTTAGTATAATATTCAATCGGCCATGAGCTTATATAAAAAGAGTTCACATCCGGTACCACTCAGTATGAAGAAAGTGTCGCCACTGCCATCCATCCTTCCTGACCCCGACTCAAGACTCAAGCATTTCATTCAGCTATTGTCATCACTTTAAAAGGTTTGTTCTGATTACTGTATAATGATTGTAGGTAGTAGTAGTAATGATGATTGGCAAATTACCTCTTGATATATGTTATATTTATTATGGTTTACGTTAAAAAATCATTTTCTAACTAGAAACAATTATATTCTACAAATGCTCGGCATATTTATAAATCCAACAAACAAGCCTATTGAGGAAGAAATAAATACAATTCCTACTAGAATATAAAGAAAAGAGGTATCCATCTCCAAAGTTTAGAAAATTAATACCATATTGTGATGTGACTGAATGAGATTTTGAATTTAAAAAAAAATCACCTTTGATCTACAAAAGGTACATAGGATATATAATATATATTTATGGAACCCTGGGCAGCTGACTGGAGTGGACCTATAGTTATGATATAAGTCTTTGGAGTCTGTTTTTTTGCTCAATAAAACATACCCAATTATCTGGCTAGACAATTATTTACAGTCCAACGAAGGAACATATAGATGGATATTATGCCCCACTTTTTCTCCAGGTAAAAATATTATACAATGTAAAATGTGGGCAAAAAATATTGATATAATGTGTGATCCATTTGCTGTGGTTAAATTTAGGATCACTGTTAAAATGAGATAATTAATTTAATGAGTGTGTGTTCGTTATAAAGATCAATGTTTGTTCCTCAGAGACATTTAACATAAGAGTTACTCAAACACATCTTTATATATTTCTGAGTTTATAATATACAAAGAACTATTGTTTTTTCTATCATTTTCAGATAATTATAAAATGATGGTGATGTTGGTTCTATTTGTTCTTCAAGATCCCAACTGTCAACAAGGGTAGCGCAGTTGTTTTTTTTTTGTAAACAATGAAAAAGCAATATGAAATCTACCCCAGAAAATATTCTGTGCTAATACTAGCAGCCCCCAAAAATATATTTCAAGTGTGGGATAAAATTGTCATATGGAGAAATAATTTAAAAATAAAAGTGGAATTTTTACAAGACTAAAATCCAACAATCAACTTGTATCACTTAGTGGAAAATTTATTTTTACTTATATTGGATAATGTTTCATCGATAAATATAAGAAAAACATTTGCCGACTTATTAATTAATCTTCAAAACAGTGGAATGATTAGTATAAAATGTGCTTCAATTACTTGGCCCTCAAAAAAAAAATGAAAAATTTAATTTAAAACATTTTGAAGATGTTAAGATTATTTTAAGTATGAATGACTGGGAACGAAATGGTGTATTGGAAAATAAGTACCTTTCATTTGAATTTGCAGACATTAGTATTAAACGTAATTTAAAATCTTTAAATATTTTAACAGAAGATGTAGGGAGTATCAATTCAGAAAAATTGAGAGCAAATCTACTTGATACTTGGAACAATAAAATACCACCTATATGCCCTTCTGAAGTTCTCCCAGAGAGTGAATATATTGTTATTGAAGTAAATAGCAACAAACACAACCGTGAGTCACAATCATGGTCATTAAAGCGACTGGCTAACTTCTTTTACGGGTCGGCGTTTAAACCGCGGTTGGGCACTATTCTTTCCCTCTCCCGGATCCTTGTCCACATATCATTTCCATTTCCTATATAGTTGTACTTGATTAGTATTTACCCATAATAATTATTTCAATGACAGGGTTTGCACCTTATATCGTTATTTCCTCGGATCCTGAAATGTTTCTAAAGTGTATTTTTGTTAAGAGTCAACGTAGTGTTTGGAAACAATAATAACAGAGAAAGGTTGTTAACATATCTTGTAAACATGATATTATAATTAAGACTTAGATGTTGTTGCTTTTAACTCAAATATAAAAAATGGTGTTCTATGATAATGTATAAACATTATAAACCTCACTGAGATGGTAACTAAAAGAGAAAGTTAGTTGGTATAGTTTAACAACAACCTGTTGTAACATATCTGTATATACATGGTCAGTTTAAATGTGCATTTTTTTATAAATAAAATATTAATATACAGTTATTCTTCATCATTGATATTTGCACATTGAGCACATATTAAATTAGAACTATTAAAACGTGTAAATCTTACTGGTACCATATCATCAGAATTGATTTCTTGTTTTAGAGCAAAATATTCATCCTTTAGAGATTTAGAACAATGAAGACAGTATTGGAGTTTACTTATATTAATTTCATTAAATGTCGCCAATTGTTGTCCAAGAAGTGTATTAATATCTTTTTCAAATGAATTATTCAGTTCAATTTCCAATATATCAAATTTCAAATTGTTAGTGATTGTTGCAATCATATGATGTTCATTAATTACATCTTTTCCTTTAAATAATCGAACTAATGAAAATGTTGGCATAGTTTGAAATGTTATTAACATATCTGTATAAATGATATAATAATTAAAACTTGGGTGATATTCACCATTAAAGGTGCATTTTGTTTTTAACCAAAATATAAAATCTGGTGTTCTATGATAAGATAATGCGTAGGCACTATAAATATCACTGTAAGTTAATGAAGGTGGTAACCACAATCACATTCACCATCATATTCATGTTGGTCATATAAATTATATATAGAGAGAACATCATCTAAAATGTTCAAAACTCAATAGTTAATAACACAAAATTTTTCCATAGAAGAATTACAATAATGGTCATAACAGTAAATATACATACTTGAAATAGATGAACAAATAACTAAAACATTGTCTTCACAACTCCTTTCTTGCACCTGACACATTTCAGTACTTACAGGATTATAATGTTCCGTAGTCCCAAATACCATACATAATCCAACATAAATCCTGATTCCTCTCACTTACCATTAGTGGATATACATTAATCTTTAAATTGTAACAGGTTTCTTCTGTTCATTGGATAAAATGTTTCTAAATGTGATTACTGAAATTTCTTTCAGTTTTTTTCTCCAGTCTTCCTCCCTATTAATATCAGAAGAATCTGGCATAAGCACCAATACATCAAAAGAAAAAGAATTAAACATAGAAAATGAATAAATAGCATTTGACGGTAACTGTTGTACAAGTGGTGATTGTGACTGCGATTCGATAATTAAAATCGCAAAGATGAATGCCGCTTTACTATCTTCAAAACTATACTGACTATATCCACTCCAGGAACATAATCGACACGTGTAATTTCACCTTTACTTGGAACCTTATTGATCAGAAGTGCCTGTTCACAATAATATGTTTGTTCTGACGACTGAAGAATTATATTTTCGATCATATAGAGTGCAGAATGTACCTTATAATGATTAATATTAGATTGCTGTAAGTTCTGAAAAGAAAAAAGAAAAATAACTGTATATCCATAAAAAATATCCAGAACAGTTGACGTGGGATACATTCGAAGACAAATATTTAACAATTGTAAAATTTCTTCTGTATCCCGAGAGAACATTGTCATAGCTGTCACTAAAGACCACACTTTGTTTTTGTTTGTCATACCTTTTAAAGGATGATTAACACTCGTCATTGTTTTTAATGCTGATGTAAACATAGGATGATCATTCAATAACTCAAATAGTTCAGAGTCTTCTTTTATTTCTTGATCAATTTTCGACCAGTTATTCATTTTTGTCTCAATCATCTTTAGAAGGCCTCTCATACAGTATCTTCCATCGGTTATATTGTATTTGATGCGACATAATTGTTCCATAATATAGGATGCATTGTAAAGAGCATCTTCATTGCTGTGTAGAAGTGGACTAGGGAAAAGAGTATACGAATTCCATATTTATCGATGATAAAGAGTGCGGAATGGCATGTATGCCGAGTCAAGAATAACACGGCTCCAAATTTTACAAACTCTGGAACAAATGATTAAAAGATGACGATATGGAACCAGTGAAAATATGTTTCTAATAACACCTGTGGTAGGGACGAAATTTTTTTGGACCAGAGTTTTCATCAACACTTGATATATATATATTTTACAGTGTTAAGTAAACAAAACCGTAAGTAATTTAAGTAGGTTATTAGTATTTTTTTTTAATCAGTGACTCAAATATCTTTTCTTTTTTTCAACTATTAATTTTTTGGCTATACTATCCAATAGCCTTGAATGCTGAAAAATAATTTTAATTAATATTGAATACCCACCCTATTATAGAAATTCACACATGTATTCCCACACTACCTGTTCACTATTCCTCTATTGCTGCAGGGTTGACTCCATCTGGGTGTTTGTGACTGTTATCACATCTGCACACGTTCAATGTTGAATATACTATCCAATACCATTGGATACTAACCAAAAAACTACTCAATATCGACATAGTATAGGGAATATAGTATACAATGTTGAATATAATATTAAATATCAATAGATACTAGAAAACTACTTCATATCGACATAATATATTTTTGAATATATAGTATCGTGTATTCAATGTTGAAAATTATTGAACAGACTTCGGTGTTGAATATACTATCCAAAGAAATAATTATAGTGAATGCCGAAAAATCAACATTGAATGTCCTATTCAATATAATGTATGTACTTGGTTGATGGACTGTTTCATTTCATTTCATTTAAGTAAGATAAAATTAGTATTGGACTTCAAAATAGGCATTTTTTTCTCCCCCCATAAAAAATGAGTGAAATTGTTAAAACAATCTTGAGTATGGTACATTTCCCTGAGGATGGACCTCAGGTTTAAGAGAACGTATAAATATAAAAACATATTTAAATAATGTTTCTGCTAAAGATGAAGATGAAAGAAGAACAATCATATTACTAAATAAATTGTTTCATTTATTGGATCTGTCTGATAGATATATAAAAGTAATAACTAAAACATATCCTCTTATTAAAAGTCAATATCAACAAAATGAAACCATAGCTTTATTAAATAAATGATATAGTGAGTGTGATAATGAAAAAAGTCTTCTAGAGACTGCGAAAGCAGAAAAAGACCGCAAAATAATTGATTTAAATAATAAAGTTGAGAAGTTTACAACTGAAATAGAAGAACATAAAAATATAATAGCCAAATTGGAACTTGAAAACAGTAATGTGTAGACAAATTAAAAACCCAAGTAGTAGAATTAGAAAAATTAGGTGAATATGAAGATCAAATAGAGGAAAAAGACAAAGAAATAAAAGATTATATATAAGAAATATAGAAAACGCTAAAAACTAACAGAAAGAGACAAACAAATAACAGAATTAGGTACTGAAATTGAATATTTAAAGACTATAATTAAATCAAATAATACTGAAATAAAATCTAAAAACGTTGAACTCAGTAAAGAATTACAACTATGTACCGCACAATTATCTCATCAAAAACAAGAAATAAATAGAAATAATGAACAATTAACTGAAAGTTATAGACATAATGAGGAGTTAAAGAGTTCTTTAAACGATTACCAACGAGTAATAAATGAAAAAGAACAACAATAGAAACTTTGAAAATAATTGGTTTAATGAAAACATCAACTAGAAGAANAACAAAATGAAACCATAGCTTTATTAAATAACGATATAGTGAGTGTGATACTGAAAAAATCTTCTAGAGACTGCGAAAGCAGAAAAAGACCGCGAAATAATGATTTAAATAATAAAGTTGAGAAGTTTACAACTGAAATAGAAGAACATAAAAATATAATAGCCACATTGGAACTTGAAAACAGTAAATGTGTAGACGAATTAAAAACCCAAGTAGTAGAATTAGAAAAATTAGGTGAATATGAAGAAATAAATAGATGAAAAAGACAAAGAAATAAATGATTTATATAATAGAAATATAGAAAACGCTAAAAAACTAACAGAAAGAGACAAACAAATAACAAAATTAGATAATGAAATTGAATATTTAAATACTATAATTAAATCAAATAATACTGAAATAAAATCTAAAAACGTTGAACTCAGTAAAGAATTACAACTATGTACTGCACAATTATCTCATCAAAACAAGAAATAAATAGAAATAATGATCAATTAACTGAAGTCATAGACATAATGAGATGTTAAAGAGTTCTTTAAACGATTACCAACGAGTAATAAATGAAAAAGAACAACAAATAGAAACTTTGAAAATAAATTGGTTTAATGAAAAACATCAACTAAAGAAAGTTACACGAATGAACTTAAGAAATGTAACTATGAAAAAGATGAAATAGAAAAAACTTATATTAAACAACTTCAGGAACAAAAACAAGCCCATCAAAGACAATATGATGAGGCGTTATTATTATTCAAACAAAAGACTTGAGAAACAGCAACAAATAGAAACTTATATTAAAACACTTCAGGAACAAGAACAAGATCATCAACGACAATATGTAGAAGAACTTGAGAAACAGCAACATCTAGAAACTATTAATAAACAACTTAAGGAAGAAGAACAACAAGTCAATCAACAATATAATCAATTATTGTTGAATATAGATGAAACAAATATTAATAATAATCAATTATTTACTAATTTTTTAAAAAACCCTATATTATCAAATGATGATATAACTGAATGTTTTTCAAAGATATTGTTTATAAATAATAGTCATTCAAGTATTACAAATAATCTAATTAAATCAATAATAATAAAGATTATTAATCATTTTAAAATAGAACACAATAATTATATTCTACAAGAACACACAAATAGAATGGCTAAGTTAAATGACATTATTGACAATAGTAATACTGATCTACAACTGGGAAATATAGTAAATATATTATTTACTAATGAGGAAGAAAGAAAGTTATTTAATCATATACTAAATAGTTTCAAAACTAATATTACCGATGAAATAGTAAAAAAACACAAAAAAGAATTAGTGCCTTATGTTGATTCAAATATAGTTTTAACAAGTAAGTTACAAGAACCAAATTATTTGGCTAAAATATTAGTAGATCGACTTGCATCTATGGATTTAGTTAAAGAAAATATAATAGACCGACTTACAGATTTATACAGCTATACAAAAGAAACAAATTCTGAAGTTATAAAGGTATATACTTTTATTACAATTATATATACAATTTATCAGAACGAAATTCAAAGAGATTTTAGAGTACGAAATGTAAAACACTTTTATGCAATTATCTTACAAGTGATTCGCAAGTCATATGGTGGTGATACTACTGAAATATTAGCCATTCAACAAACACAGGAATCAGAAAATTTGAGGTTAAAACAAACAAATAAAGAAATACATTCTAAAATGTTAGTCATGAGTTCTGAATTAAACGAATCGAAAATACATTTGTCGATGATTAATACAATGGACATTTCTTCAGACTATGATGAAACTCTAGTAGAAAAGTTCACCTCTATTATCAAAACTATTATTAATGAACTCGATGCTTACCTAGCAGAGAAGTGCCAAAAAAATATTTATTATTAGCATTCGATCAGATTAAAGTAAAAGACATATTTTGTCGGAATAGTGTTGCCAAAAATGAAATTAAACAATTATTCTATTCTCTTTCGAATCATATTTCTAAATTTATATTGTGCGCCCAGTTCTATAAAAATCTTGTTACTGTAATAAATGATAAAATTCTTATGCCTTCTATTCAATTAAACCTACATTTTTCACGAAACTTATATGACGTCAATACTATGAAAACAGCTTTATTAAACCCCCAAATATAAAGAAAGCTATTAAAACCCCCTCTGTTTTTCCACTTATATTTAATATTAAGGGTTTAACACTGATTGGAGACCAAATTAGCATTGACGACGATGAAATTTACACCAACCAAATAGTGTCTATTGATAACAATGATAAAAATTTAAAATTACTTACATTATTGAACAGTGATGATATTAAACAAGAAAGGGAATTGTTTATTGAAACACAAATAATACAAAAATATTTAAATGTAATCGGTGATGAAATAATTTTAAAAACAATTTCCTCTCAGAAAGTTTCATCACAGGAAACAACAAAAACATATAAAACAACAGATTTGGGGACAAAACCAAAAGATGTCAAAGAACTATCAAGATTAAATACCAAAGACAGACGAAAAAATGAAAGAATGACTCTGAAAAAGAATAAAAAGGAAAAACAGTTAATGAATAGGAGAGGAGGAACAGATGAAATGCAATTGGAAGAGGAAGACCAATAAATGACACCAGTTCATCAATTGAAGGCAAAGAAGGAGGATATTAAACCAATAAATGATACTAGTTCAATAGAGGATGAAAAGGATTTTGGGGGTTTGAATAATAAAAAAAAAAAATAAGAAAAAAAAACAGTAGCAGGTCGGGGAGTAGGCAAATAAACTCAACTCAAAAAAGAGAAAGAGAAAGAGAGAGAGAGAAAGAGAGAGCATAGAAAGATTTTAAGAAAACATTCAGCCTTTGATTATATACTACTTTTCCATTAAATTATTTGTTTGTGAACACAATTATAGTAGTAACTTTAATTTATTCTTGTTCGTTCTTTCCTCCCTCCCCCACCACCTGTTTCCGGACTGATGAAGGGTTTCGGAGTCAGGGCAGGTGTTAGTTGGTCTAGAGACTCTGGCGGCTGCGGGAGATAACTACTAACTCTTCTGGGGAAGCAAACAACAAGCTGAAAGAGGCCAAGCTACATCTGCTGAGGATTCCCACCCACCTTTTAAATTGTAAGAGGATAATTATTGAGGAGCATATGTCTTGTTTCATAAAAGTAAGGTTATCTTCTTCATCTTCTTCCTCATCATCGTCTTTATCGTCGTCCTCATCGTCGTCCTCAGACTCATTCGAAAATGACTGGTTCATTGGCAAACTGAAGGGCTTGACACTAAATAAGGCCTTAAAAAGAAAGAAGAGAGAAAAGGCACTAAGGAAGCTTGATTCCAGCAAAAACAAATGGCCATGGTATTCCGAGATTAAGAAGGATGATATGGTGGATATGGGGGAAGTTTGTTCATCTTTACTGAGCTCAGACATTGGAGATGGAGATGATGACACCAAGCCAGGGAAGGAATGGGAGAAGCAGGAGAATGTGGAGGAACAGGTTTTCGGTCAGGAGACGAACAGGCACAGGTATGTTTTTAGTAAATAACTTTGACGTTTTAGGTCTGTCCTAGTCTAGGATGAACTGAAATTGATCCTTTTAATTTCAGTTGTGCGTTATTTTTTTTTCGTGATTAAAAGTTTTTTTAATTAGAAAATTCCTATGTTCTGTTAAAATTTCTTCGGTATATTAATGTCTTTCTTATTTGCTACACAGCTCAGCAACTTCCAGAAAAGAGATGTCGAAGTGACAGACACTACTAAATGGAAGATAGAAGTTCATTCAGACCATATATCATCACACACTCTGGATGAAAAAAAATGAGGAATGCATGCATGTCTGAACTGTCTTTATCTTATATCGTAAATGAAAAGATTCCATATTTTGGTAATTTTTTAAGAGAGTTTTAAATTTTATATTATCAATACTGTTAAGAAGGAAATTTAAAAATTTCCCACAGAATAATAAATAAGGGTCGGAATCATGACAAGAAATTTTTTAATAACCTCTAATATTTATTATAAAAAAACATTTATATCCACATAATATATCATATCTCAGTTCTATTGGTATTATTATTATTATTATTACACTAACAGCATCATATAGACTTAATCATCTGATGTTGACGATTCTAATATTTTGAATGCGTCCTCTGATACAGTTCTCTCTTGAACACTGTGAGGGGATTACCAGTTATGCCCCTTATTGTAGCGGACTTAACCTAACCAAGCATATAAAGATAGGTTAGATTAGGTTAGGTAGGGTTGGTTAGGTTCGGTCGTATTTGCTCCCAACTTTAGTTGTTCTCCTGTTTAGTCACTCTAATGAGTTATGTAGCTTAGGGATTCTGCTTCTAGTGTGTGGTCTGGTCAACACACTTTTTTTGTAAATATTTGTCAACACAATGCATTCCATTGTAGGCTGGTGGTCTGTCATACAACCTTTACCCATACTGTTGTCTATACTTTGTATCCACAATTTTCAGAAGACAGCTTCTCTCTCCTTTCTCCTGTTTGTAAACTTATGATAATTTTAGACATGCCATTTTCTGCGCTGATCTTTATGACCTTTTATCACTTATCACTGAAAACCCGAAATATAAGAGTACGACCATCCCATTAATTACTATATCTGGGTAACCTATTATGACATTCATGTTCATAGTTGGGGTCCCTATAAATTATAAATCGATGGTGGTGAAGAGGATATATATCATGTAAACAATAGGATTCATGTTCAATCATCCTGTGATATTTTAGTTTTTTTATTCAAATGATAAACTCCTGGCTACCAAAATATTATTGACATCATGTAATAATGATGAAATGTTTCCATATGGTGTATATTCGATGGATAGCGAGGGTAAATACAGCACCAAAGACGAACACGTTACAGATATTTTAAAAGGCCTTGATTACCTGGAAACCAAAGGTAGATTACCAAAACCTTCAATAGATTTGGGTAAATATCCCCAATATGAATTAACCACTTATTTAACTGTTATTGAGGTGCTAACTAAATTGTCGAAGATACTGTGGATCATTTACAAAATTTATCAGATATCTTGACTGTATGACATAGTTTAGCATGTAAACAATCACACACATAATTATCATCAAGGTACTTCACAAGCTTCCTATCTGTTATTAACACTGTCTTCTGTAATTTTATTTTATAATTAATTTCTTGGCACTGACTGTAATCTGGATGATCTTGAGCTGAAGCAGCTTTCTGTTGTTAATAAATACGGCGAGCATATGCCGCTTGTGATTGTTTAATTTGTTGAGTCTTCGATTTGCGTGGCATTGTGCAATCTCTTTGTATTACTGTATGACAGCATTCATCTTCGTAACAGGAAACAAATATTAAAATGAATAAAAAATTAATGGTATGTTTTTGTGAGTCTGGTCGTATAAAAAGTTTCTCATTTCACAGAATATATATAGTGAGCCCTAAGTGGGACCTACTTGACATAATTGACTGTAACAGGAGGTGGGCAGCGAGCGGGTTGTGAAAAACTATAACAACATATTTTTCAAATGCTTTTATACTGCTATAATAAAGGCTACGAGTAGTTGAAGTAAATTATCTGACAAAGAAGGATGGCGTCTCTACCATATATATTATTAGAAAATATATTTTCACTAATTCCATATCGCCATCTTCTGCTTATTTGCTCGAGGGTGTGTAAAAGCTGGAGTCGTTTAATTCTAAACTCCGCTTACATGCCTTTTCGAATCCTTTATCATCGTCTTATATGGGATTCTCATACTCCTTTCCATAGTCCCCTCCTTGATGATGAAGAAGATGATTTGTCTCGACATAAAGCATCCTATATCATGGAAAAACTGAGTCGCAAATACTATATAATTCTTGGAGGTCATTGTATGCAAGGTATACTAGACATGATGGAAAAACGAATGAAGAACAGGTCGAGAATTGGTCAAGAAAAAAATGATTCCAAACTGTTTGAGCTTTTGCGTAATCATCCCCTATATACTTCAATCATAAAATCGGGAGAATTAGATAACAAGAGCTGCGTGTGGTCCTTAGTGACCGTTATAGCTATGTTATCTCGCGATACGGACGAAATTTTACAATTGTTAAAGGTTCTTTTTGCGATATATCCTTCATCTACTATTATGGATATATTTTATAGTTATGCAGTTATTTTCCTATTCTGTTCGAAACTTTATTTTTCTAATGTTCATCATTATAAGGTACATGCTGCACTCTATCTTATAGAAAATAATATCATTCATTATCAGCCAGAGCAAATAATATCTTGTGAACAGGCCCTTCTGATCAATCATTTTCCTTGTGCTAGGGAAAGTATATGTGTGGAATATGTTCCCGGAGTGGATATAGTCGACGTAGTTCTCAAGATGGTACGGTGTCATTCAAATTTACGCTACTTGATTGTTGAGTCACAGTCGTCGTTATTCACACCACCCCTTTTACAATTACCACCAAATGCGGTTTGTTCACTGTCTATAGATGAATCTTTTTCTTTTGATGTTCTGGTACTTATGCCAGATTCTATGGTCACTGAAGGTGATGATTTAAGAAAAAGGAAGGATATTTCAATAATCACATTTAGAAACGTATTATCCAGTAAAAAGAATACCTGTTTCAGTACAATAACTATTGTATATCCACTAATGTTAAGCACCAAGAATCAAGATTTATGTTGGATAATGTATTCCATTATGAGATGTCAAAGTAACACAGAAATTTCTTATAGATCAGTTCTTCCTGTAAGTATAAAAACGCCCCACCAGGAAGAAAAAAAGAGTTGTAACGAAATGGTGTTAATTGTTTTCTCCGATTTTTTAGATATGTATAAGTCCTGTTATTATGAATATTATCATGATGATTCTTTTAATGATTTTCTTATAATTACAGTAGGTGAGAAATTAGAACAAATTCTAGATGAACTTTTTTTAGGTTACTTTATTAGTGACGTCTATAAAACGGCCTACTCAATATCTAAAACTAGAACTCGTGATTATATAACTTGGTTAAAAACAAAATGTTCATTTAAGGGAGTGTATCATCCAAGATTCAATGTTATTATGTGCATGGATATGTTATCAATTTCCCATACTATGCCTTCTTTCTCATCAATTCGTTTATGTGGAGATTTATCACCATTTCCTAAAAGATTTAAAATTGAAGATACGGTTATTGCAATCATTACCAACTTGAAATTCGATGTTTTAGAATTTCCATGTAGTAACTATTTTACAGATGGGAGAATAAATAAATTTGTTGAAAATCAATTGGCGACATATGAAGAAATTAATAGACATAATAATAAATCACAATGTATAGGTTGCAAAAACACTTTAAAGGGTGAATGTTTGGCTTTTAAACATGTTATAAATTCAGTGGGAATGGCGGCATTAAGATTTACATGTTATAATAGTTCCGAATATTTTATATGTGCTCGGTGTGCCCAATTATATAGGGATCAAGATGAATATGTTAATATATTTGAGAATTTAGAATGTTGTTGGTCTAGTTTTAATTATACTGATACTTATTCTTCTAGTTCGGATTCTTCTTGGGATTGTTAAAGAAAATAATTACTTTTCCAATATTAATAATTAATTAAAAACCAAAACAAATAAATGTATTGTGAACAAGCCTACTATGACAGCTGTAAATTCGTCGTTACTAGCCACGCACTTTATGAGCTCAACATTTTCCTTCTTAGTCAATCATGAACATGCAAGAAAAATATAGAAAAATGGTAAGTAGCTTGTCGTCTTTGGTAATACTATATAGATCTAGTAGTATCTGGTTTGGTTGGAGCCTGAACACCGGAGATAAAAATAATTCTTTATTCCTCACATAAGTTTTGTCCACCTTTAAAATATAACTTTGGGACATTGGTGAAAAATTGTCTAATTTTTTGTTCTCCCTCTCTATTTAGGTTGAGATGTTGAAGCTTGGTCCAGTTGCATCACTTTTCACATGTATCGGATAATAAATTTGGAATGCCTATAACAATGGCACAACTAGCTAGATTAAGAAGACCATGGAAAACTTTTGTATCTTCGATTAAATACAACGATGAACTAACAAGAATGATATATCTATATTATGCAGATAGACTCAATATTACTCTGGAGTTATATTGCAATGTACCACCACCAATGGTACTTTATGCGCATATACCATACATTGTATCAATAACGCCAGTAACTCTTTATTCGATAAAATTTTGGATGGGAACGAATAAAAAAGCGTATCCCGTGGCATCACAATTGCAATTTATAATGTGAGTTATGGTAACTGACGAGAAAACGGGGAAATATTATTATTTGTTTGTAGAACTTATCGCTAACCGCGACGAACGGCGTACAATGTTCTGTAACTTCAATTTAAATAAATCTTTGTATGGGCAAAATGAAAGATTCGATTGCCAAACCCATGTAATGGATATCGATCTTATGCTAAAGATCCGCTTGTATTTTTGATGATGATAAAAGCGTCCGACGAAGAAAGAGAAGCTCTGAAAGAGATGATGATAGCCGAGGGAATAAGGATCCCTTTATCATCATCATCATCATGTTATAATAAAGTTTGTCAAACTGCAAGAGAGAATCTTTTGAGAATGAAACGATATTTCAATCGACATTATTATTTTAGGTATATGATGTTCAACGATATACAGTACCTAACTTTTTCGGCCACCTAACTTAACCTAACCCATAAAGATAGGTTAGGTTAGGTTAGGTAGGGTTGGTTAGGTTCGGTAATATATCTACGTTAATTTTAACTTCAATAATAAAAAAATGACCTCATATATATAATGAAATGGGTAGCTTTATCATTTCATAAGAAAAAAATTGAGAAAATATATTAATTCAAGAAAACTTGGCTTATTAGGCAAATCGGGCCTTGCATAGTAGGCTCAGAAGTGGGTTCTGGCTACTAGGTACGACATATATATATATATATATATATATATATATATATATATATATATATATAATATATATCTATATTATATATATATATATATATATATATATATATATATATATATATATAATTACTTTTCCAATATTAATAATTAATTAAAAAACCAAAGCAATAAATGTATTGTGAACAAGCCCTTCTAATCAATCACATTTCACGTGCAGGTGAAATATATGTGTTGATTGTTCCTGGTGTAGATAATATATATTATATATATATATATATAATATATCTATATATATATAATATAATTGTTGCGGTGGTGGATCTGATGGACAAGTGCAAACACCAGCAAATTTGAATACATTTACTGGACGAAGTACATAACAATACACGCATACATATAATAATAATGATGAATCCTATACTCCGTACTATTATAATCAGGTTGCACTCCAACACCATCAGAACTCTATCCTCAGCTTGCTAAGTGGTATCCTATCTCTTGGTATTATCAACCTCCTCAAGTAGATTAAGTCTTACAATATAATGTCACACTACCATCAAGAGAATGTATACATATATATATACCTATAAACACATATAAGGCAAATCAGCATTTGAAAACAATAACATACATATATATATATCAGTATAAATGATCCGTGCCACACAACGGATCAATTGACCATTCTATCAGTCTTAGAATACATATATATCTGTAGGTAATCCTGCCTACGACTGTAGACTCTAAACTTCAATATACACTTCTTGGCACATAAATAGCAAACGGTCACTCACCTCTCACTGCGTCGTTCACGCTAATGACAAACACTCTCACCTCCATACAAGTGATCATTTAGAACTACTTCACTACCCTGACAACTTCAGGTTCCTCAGGGCTTAAACACCAGAATCCTCTGCAGCTCCTCCAGGCTGCTACCATGAAGATTCCTTGAACAACTATGGTGCTTCCCTACTCCTACTAGGGTCATCCACAGCTCTCCTGGCTGCTGCACCATAAATTTCCTCGAATAACTGTGGCACTTCACCACCTCTGCAGAAGCACGTGACACTCCTCCTCACTGCTTCTTCATAGCTCGGGGTCCTCTCCTCCCCTGCCTTGGAGTCTCATCAACCACTCCCTCTGTGCTGGCTTCCAAGTCCTCAGCAACTTCTTCCCCAAAGACAAACCTGCAACGCATTTGCATTCCAATAAAATGTTTCCCTTTTTAACACATAAACAAAATTAATCATACAACATCTTTGTCTCCAATCTCTATCTGTCTTCTACATTTAATGAGAGTGGACTCCCCCGTGGGCGAGTCCATGCGCCACCTCGCTGGGCGAGCCTCACTCACGCCGGGAGGGGCCTCCTCCCTCAGGAGCCGGGCTCCTTCAGTTGCCCGCCAGCGCTCAGAGAAGGTGGACGTCGCTCAGCGCTCCTCCCACTTCACTCTCTTATTTTAGGCTTTCTGCCATACCAAAACATTTCTAACTTGAAAATAAACATCGCTACTGTCGCTGGGCACACGACCAACTACAAGCAAACACTATGAACTGGTTTAAGCCCGATGGTCGAGGGCGCTTCTCCCTCTGACAACGTCTGACCAGGGCGCTTGTCACAGCCCACAAAACTGTCACTGGGCGGCTTAATACTCTCTCCTCGCCGTCCAGGACTTGAGACCACACGTCCTCAGCTCGACTCAACAGCTGGAACGTCTGCACCTTCTCTTCTCTTGGAGATAATATCGCTAGGGGGTCCCTTCTGGCGGGAGCTCGACGAAGCGCGGCTTCTCCCCTGCGATGTCTGGCCTCAAGTGAGGTCATCGCCCTCCACAAGCGAGCCTCACGCCTCCAGTAACTTGTCCACATCTTCCAACAAGTCATTTATCTGTTTCTAGTTCATTGCCCATAATCTCAAACTTTTATATAAATGCAACACACTATTTACATCTGTGTTATCGCCTCTATAATTTCTGGACCTTCCAGTTAGGTCAGGCTTGCTGAATAACTCTCAAAGGGTGAGACTCGTTTCTCCTGCAGGCTGAGATCATAACAATATATATATATATATATATATATATATATATAATATATATTAGATATATATATATA
>WNGS01052686.1:249825-267682 GCA_020271785.1 Procambarus virginalis
TATAAAGAAAAGAGGTATCCATCTCCAAAGTTTAGAAAATTAATACCATATTGTGATCTGACTGAATGAGATTTTGAATTTAAAAAAAATCACCTTTGATCTACAAAGGTACATAGGATATATAATATATATTTATGGAACCCTGGGCAGCTGACTGGAGTGGACCTATAGTTATGATATAAGTCTTTTTGGGTCTGTTTTTTTGCTCAATAAAACATACCAATTATCTGGCTAGACAATTATTTACAGTCCAACGAAGGAACATATAGATGGATATTATGCCCCACTTTTTCTCCGGTAAAAATAATTATACAATGTAAAATGTGGGAAAAAATATTGATATAATGCGTGATCCATTTGCTGTGGTTAAATTTAGGATCACTGTTAAATGAATAATTAATTAATGAGTGTGTTTCGTTATAAAGATCAATGTTTGTTTCTCAGAGACATTTAACATAAGAGTTACTCAAACACATCTTTATATATTTCTGAGTTTATAATATACAAAGAACTATTGTTTTTTCTATCATTTTCAGATAATTATAAAATGATGGTGATGTTGGTTCTATTTGTTCTTCAAGATCCCAACTGTCAACAAGGGTAGCACAGTTGTTTTTTTTTGTAAACAATGAAAAGCAATATGAAATCTACCCCAGAAAATATTCTGTGCTAATACTAGCAGCCCCCAAAATATATTTCAAGTGTGGGATAAAATTGTCATATGGAGAAATAATTTAAAAATAAAAGTGGAATTTTTACAAGACTAAAATCCAACAATCAACTTGTATCACTTAGTGGAAATTATTTTTACTTATATTGGATAATGTTTCATCGATAAATAAAGAAGAAAACATTTGCCGACTTATTAATTAATCTTCAAAACAGTGGAATGATTAGTATAAAATGTGCTTCAATTACTTGGCCCTCAAAAAAAAATGAAAAATTTAATTTAAAACATTTTGAAGATGTTAAGATTATTTTAAGTATGAATGACTGGGAACGAAATGGTGTATTGGAAAATAAGTACCTTTCATTTGAATTTGCAGACATTAGTATTAAACGTAATTTAAAATCTTTAAATATTTTAACAGAAGATGTAGGGAGTATCAATTCAGAAAAATTGAGAGCAAATCTACTTGATACTTGGAACAATAAAATACCACCTATATGCCCTTCTGAAGTTCTCCCAGAGAGTGAATATATTGTTATTGAAGTAAATAGCAACAAACACAACCGTGAGTCACAATCATGGTCATTAAAAGCGACTGGCTAACTTCTTTTACGGGTCGGCGTTTAAACCGCGGTTGGGCACTATTCTTTCCCTCTCCCGGATCCTTGTCCACATATCATTTCCATTTCCTATATAGTTGTACTTGATTAGTATTTACCCATAATAATTATTTCAATGACAGGTTTGCACCTTATATCGTTATTTCCTCGGATCCTGAAATGTTTCTAAAGTGTATTTTTGTTAAGAGTCAAGTAGTGTTTGGAAACAATAATAACAGAGAAAGGTTGTTAACATATCTTGTAAACATGATATTATAATTAAGACTTAGATGTTGTTGCTTTTAACTCAAAATATAAAAATTGGTGTTCTATGATAATGTATAAACATTATAACCTCACTGAGATGGTAACTAAAAGAGAAAGTTAGTTGGTATAGTTTAACAACAACCTGTTGTAACATATCTGTATATACATGGTCAGTTTAAATGTGCATTTTTTTATAAATAAATATTAATATACAGTTATTCTTCATCATTGATATTTGCACATTGAGCACATATTAAATTAGAACTATTAAAACGTGTAAATCTTACTGGTACCATATCATCAGAATTGATTTCTTGTTTTAGAGCAAAATATTCATCCTTTAGAGATTTAGAACAATGAAGACAGTATTGGAGTTTACTTATATTAATTTCATTAAATGTCGCCAATTGTTGTCCAAGAAGTGTATTAATATCTTTTTCAAATGAATTATTCAGTTCAATTTCCAATATATCAAATTTCAAATTGTTAGTGATTGTTGCAATCATATGATGTTCATTAATTACATCTTTTCCTTTAAATAATCGAACTAATGAAATGTTGGCATAGTTTGAAATGTTATTAACATATCTGTATAAATGATATAATAATTAAAACTTGGGTGATATTCACCATTAAAGGTGCATTTTGTTTTTAACCAAAATATAAAATCTGGTGTTCTATGATAAGATAATGCGTAGGCACTATAAATATCACTGTAAGTTAATGAAGGTGGTAACCAACAATCACATTCACCATCATATTCATGTTGTTCATATAAATTATATATAGAGAGAACATCATCTAAAAATGTTTCAAAACTCCAATAGTTAATAACACAAAATTTTTCCATAGAAGAATTACAATAATGGTCATAACAGTAAATATACATACTTGAAATAGATGAACAAATAACTAAAACATTGTCTTCACAACTCCTTTCTTGCACCTGACACATTTCAGTACTTACAGGAATTATAATGTTCCGTAGTCCCAAAATACCATACATAATCCAACATAAATCCTGATTCCTCTCACTTACCATTAGTGGATATACATTAATCTTTAAATTGTAACAGGGTTTCTTCTGTTCATTGGATAAAATGTTTCTAAATGTGATTACTGAAATTTCTTTCAGTTTTTTTCTCCAGTCTTCCTCCCTATTAATATCAGAAGAATCTGGCATAAGCACCAATACATCAAAAGAAAAAGAATTAAACATCGAAAATGAATAAATAGCATTTGACGGTAACTGTTGTACAAGTGGTGATTGTGACTGCGATTCGATAATTAAAAATCGCAAAGATGAATGCCGCTTTACTATCTTTAAAACTATACTGACTATATCCACTCCAGGAACATAATCGACACGTGTAATTTCACCTTTACTTGGAACCTTATTGATCAGAAGTGCCTGTTCACAATAATATGTTTGTTCTGACGACTGAAGAATTATATTTTCGATCATATAGAGTGCAGAATGTACCTTATAATGATTAATATTAGATTGCTGTAAGTTCTGAAAAGAAAAAAGAAAAATAACTGTATATCCATAAAAAATATCCAGAACAGTTGACGTGGGATACATTCGAAGACAAATATTTAACAATTGTAAAATTTCTTCTGTATCCCGAGAGAACATTGTCATAGCTGTCACTAAAGACCACACTTTGTTTTTGTTTGTCATACCTTTTAAAGGATGATTAACACTCGTCATTGTTTTTAATGCTGATGTAAACATAGGATGATCATTCAATAACTCAAATAGTTCAGAGTCTTCTTTTATTTCTTGATCAATTTTCGACCAGTTATTCATTTTTGTCTCAATCATCTTTAGAAGGCCTCTCATACAGTATCTTCCATCGGTTATATTGTATTTGATGCGACATAATTGTTCCATAATATAGGATGCATTGTAAAGAGCATCTTCATTGCTGTGTAGAAGTGGACTAGGGAAAAGAGTATACGAATTCCATATTTATCGATGATAAAGAGTGCGGAATGGCATGTATGCCGAGTCAAGAATAACACGGCTCCAAATTTTACAAACTCTGGAACAAATGATTAAAAGATGACGATATGGAACCAGTGAAAATATGTTTTCTAATAACACCTGTGGTAGGGACGAAATTTTTTTGGACCAGAGTTTTCATCAACACTTGATATATATATATTTTACAGTGTTAAGTAAACAAAACCGTAAGTAATTTAAGTAGGTTATTAGTATTTTTTTTTTAATCAGTGACTCAAATATCTTTTCTTTTTTTTCAACTATTAATTTTTTGGCTATACTATCCAATAGCCTTGAATGCTGAAAAATAATTTTTAATTAATATTGAATACCCACCCTATTATAGAAAATTCACACATGTATTCCCACACTACCTGTTCACTATTCCTCTATTGCTGCAGGGTTGACTCCATCTGGGTGTTTGTGACTGTTATCACATCTGCACACGTTCAATGTTGAATATACTATCCAATACCATTGGATACTAACCAAAAAACTACTCAATATCGACATAGTATAGGGAATATAGTATACCAATGTTGAATATAATATTAAATATCAATAGATACTAGAAAACTACTTCATATCGACATAATATATTTTTGAGTATATAGTATCGTGTATTCAATGTTGAAAATTATTGAACAGACTTCGGTGTTGAATATACTATCCAAAGAAATAATTATAGTGAATGCCGAAAAATCAACATTGAATGTCCTATTCAATATAATGTATGTACATTGGTTGATGGACTGTTTCATTTCATTTCATTTAAGTAAGATAAAATTAGTATTGGACTTCAAAATAGGCATTTTTTTCTCCCCCCATAAAAAATGAGTGAAATTGTTAAAACAATCTTGAGTATGGTACATTTCCCTGAGGATGGGACCTCAGGTTTAAGAGAACGTATAAATATAAAAACATATTTAAATAATGTTTCTGCTAAAGATGAGGATGAAAGAAGAACAATCATATTACTAAATAAATTGTTTCATTTATTTGATCTGTCTGATAGATATATAAAAGTAATAACTAAAACATATCCTCTTATTAAAAGTCAATATCAACAAAATGAAACCATAGCTTTATTAAATAAATGATATAGTGAGTGTGATAATGAAAAAAGTCTTCTAGAGACTGCGAAAGCAGAAAAAGACCGCAAAATAATTGATTTAAATAATAAAGTTGAGAAGTTTACAACTGAAATAGAAGAACATAAAAATATAATAGCCAAATTGGAACTTGAAAACAGTAAATGTGTAGACAAATTAAAAACCCAAGTAGTAGAATTAGAAAAATTAGGTGAATATGAAGATCAAATAGAGGAAAAAGACAAAGAAATAAAAGATTTATATAATAGAAATATAGAAAACGCTAAAAAACTAACAGAAAGAGACAAACAAATAACAGAATTAGGTACTGAAATTGAATATTTAAAGACTATAATTAAATCAAATAATACTGAAATAAAATCTAAAAACGTTGAACTCAGTAAAGAATTACAACTATGTACCGCACAATTATCTCATCAAAAACAAGAAATAAATAGAAATAATGAACAATTAACTGAAAGTTATAGACATAATGAGGAGTTAAAGAGTTCTTTAAACGATTACCAACGAGTAATAAATGAAAAAGAACAACAAATAGAAACTTTGAAAATAAATTGGTTTAATGAAAAACATCAACTAGAAGAAAGTTACACGAATGAACTTGAGAAATGTAACTATGAAAAACATGAAGTAGAAAAAACTTATAATAAACAACTTCAGGAACAAAAACAAGCCCATCAACGACAATATGATGAGGCGTTATTATTAATCAAAACAAAAGAACTTGAGAAACAGCAACAACTAGAAACTTATATTAAAAAACTTCAGGAACAAGAACAAGATCATCAACGACAATATGTAGAAGAACTTGAGAAACAGCAACATCTAGAAACTATTAATAAACAACTTAAGGAAGAGGAACAACAAGTCAATCAACAATATAATCAATTATTGTTGAATATAGATAAAACAAATATTAATAATAATCAATTATTTACTAATATTTTAGAAAAATCTATATTATCAAATGATGATATAACTGAATGTTTTTCAAAGATATTGTTTATAAATGATAGTCATTCAAGTGAAACAAATACTCTAATTAAATCAATAATAATAAAGATTATTAATCATTTTAAAATAGAACGCAATAAGTATATTCTGCAAGAACACACAAATAGAATGGCTAAGTTAAATTACATTATTCACAATAGTAATAATGATCTACAACCTGAAAATATAGTAAATATATTTACTAATGAGGAAGAAAGAAAGTTATTTAATCATATACTAAATAGTTTCAAAACTAATATTACCGATGAAATAGTACAAAAACACAAACAAGAATTAGTGCCTTATGTTGATACAAATATTGTTTTAAAAAGTAAGTTAGAAGAACCAAATTATTTGGCTAAAATATTAGTAGAACAACTTGCATCTATGGATTTAGTTAAAGAAAATATAATAGACCGACTTGCAGATTTATACGACTATACAAAAGAAACAAATTCTGAAGTTATAAAGGTATGTACATTTACTACAATTATATATACAATTTATCAGAACGAAATTCAAAGAGATTTTAGAGTACGAAATGTAAAACACTTTTATGTAATTATCTTACAAGTGATTCGCAAGTCATATGGTGGTGATACTACTGAAATATTAGCCATTCAACAAACACAGGAATCAGAAAATTTGAGGTTAAAACAAACAAATAAAGAAATTAATTCTAAAATGTTAGCCATGAGTTCTAAATTAAACGAATCGAAAATACATTTGTCGATGATTAATACAATTGACATTTCTTCAGACTATGATGAAACTCTAGTAGAAAAGTTCACCTCTATTATCAGAACTATTATTAATGAACTCGATGCTTACCTAGCAGAGAAGTGCCAAAAAAATATTTATTATTAGCATTCGATCAGATTAAAGTAAAAGATATTTGTCGGAATAGTGTTGCCCAAAATGAAATTAAACAATTATTCTATTCTCTTTCGAATCATATTTCTAAATTTATATTGTGCGCCCAGTTCTATAAAAATCTTGTTACTGTAATAAATGATAAAATTCTTATGCCTTCTATTCAATTAAACCTACATTTTTCACGAAACTTATATGACAACGATACTATGAAAACAACTTTATTAAACTCCAAAAATATAAAGAAAGCTATTAAAACCCCCTCTGTTTTTCCACTTATATTTAATATTAAGGGTTTAACACTGATTGGAGACCAAATTAGCATTGACGACGATGAAATTTACACCAACCAAATAGTGTCTATTGATAACAAGGATAAAAATTTAAAATTACTTACATTATTGAACAGTGATGATATTAAACAAGAAAGGGAATGGTTTATTGAAACACAAATAATACAAAAATATTTAAATGTAATCGATATAAAGCGGTGATGAAATCATTTAAAACAATTTCCTCTCAGAAAGTTTCATCACAGGAAACAACAAAACATATAAACAACAGATTTGGGGACAAAACCAAAAGATGTCAAAGAACTATCAAGATTAAATACCAAAGACAGACGAAAAATGAAAGAATGACTCTGAAAAAGAATAAAAGGAAAAACAGTTAATGAATAGGAGAGGAGGAACAGATGAAAGCAATTGGAAGAGGAAGACCAATAAATGACACCAGTTCATCAATTGAAGGCAAAGAAGGAGGATATTAAACCAATAAATGATACTAGTTCAATAGTTCTAGAAGAAAGAAGGAGGATGAAAAGGAATAGAAGGGGATGTAATAATGATAGACGAAAAGAAGGAGGATAAAAAGGATTTTGGGGGGTTTGAATAATAAAAAAAATAAGAAAAAAAAAGCAGTAGCAGGTCGGGGAGTAGGCAAATAAACTCACTCAAAAAGAGAAAGAGAGAGCATAGAAAGATTTAAGAAAACATTCAGCCTTGATTATATATACTTTTCCATTAAATTATTGTTGTGACAATTTGGCACTCCGAAAGAGGTAGTCCTGTTTCACAGCTATTCAAGTGTTGTTAGTCTCTTCAGGTAAATGATATTTAGAGATTGATTTTTATTCATTATACTGTAAAACAAATTATAGTAGTAACTTTAATTTATTGTTGTTCGTTCTTTCCTCCCTCAATCCTCCCCCACCACCTGTTTCCGGACTGATGAAGGGTTTCGGAGTCAGGGCAAGTGTTAGTTGGTCTAGAGACTCTGGCGGCTGCGGAGATAACTACTAACTCTTCTGGGGAAGCAAACAACAAGCTGAAAGAGCCCAAGCTACATCTGCTGAGGATTCCCACCCACCTTATACACTTACATTGTAGAGGATAATTATTGAGGAGCATATGTCTTGTTTCATAAAAGTAAGGTTATCTTCTTCATCTTCTTCTCATCGTCGTCTTTATCGTTATATCGTCCCTCAGACTCATTCGAAAATGACTGGTTCATTGGCAAACTGAAGGGCTTGACACTAAATAAGGCCATAAAAAGAAAGAAGAGAAAAGGCACTAAGGAAGCTTGATTCCAGCAAAAACAAATGGCCACGGTCTTCTGAGATTAAGAAGGATGATATGGTGGATATGGGGGAAGTTTGTTCATCTTTACTGAGCTCAGACATGGAGATGGAGATGATGACACCAAGCCAGGGAAGGAATGGAGAAGCAGGAGAATGTGGAGGAACGGGTCTTCGGTCAGGAGACGAACAGGCACAGGTATGTTTTTAGTAAATAACTTTCACGTTTTAGGTCTGTCCTAGTCTAGGATGAACTGAAATTGATCCTTTAATTTCAGTTGTGCGTTATTTTTTTTTCGTGATTAAAAGTTTTTTAAATAGAGAATCCTATGTTCTGTTAAAATTCTTCGGTATATTAATGTCTTTCTTATTTGCTACACAGCTCAGCAACTTCCAGAAAAGAGATGTCGAAGTGACAGACACTACTAAATGGAAGATAGAAGTTCATTCAGACCATTCGGAAGTTATAACATCACACACTCTGGAGAAAAAAAGAAATGCCTGCATGTCTGAACTGTCTTTATCTATATCGTAAATGAAAGATTCCATATTTTGGTAATTTTTAAGAGAGTTTTAAATTTTATATTATCAATACTGTTAAGAAGGAAATTTAAAATTTCCCACAGAATAATAAATAAGGTCGGAATCATGACAAGAAATTATTTAATAACCTCTAATATTTATTATAAAAAACATTTATATCCACATAATATATCATATCTCAGTCCGTCCTATTTAGGTATTATTATTATTACATTAACAGCATCATATAGACTTAATCATCTGATGTTGACAATTCTAATATTTTGAATGCATTCGTCCTCTGATGCAGTTCTCTCTTGAACACTGTGAGGGATTACCAGTTATGCCCCTTATTGTAGCGGACTTAACCTAACCAAACATATAAAGATAGGTTAGATTAGGTTAGGTAGGTTTGTTAGGTTCGGTCATATATCTATGTNTTGCTAGAGCAGCAAGCGGTACGAACAAAAACCAATCCTGTTCCTCATCACTTGTACCACAGGTGAGAGAAGAACTGGCATCTATGATTAATGCGGGAGTAATAGAGAAGTCGACCTCACCGTACTCAAGCCCGATGGTGTTAGTGAAGAAGCCTGGGGGAGGTGTGCGCATCTGCCTCGACTTCAGGAAGTTGAACTCCATCATAGAGTTTGATGCTGAACCGATGTTCAATCAAAATGAGATCTTCTCGAGGTTAGCTTCCAGTTGCTATTTCTCCAAGCTTGATCTGACAAAAGGATTTTGGCAGATTCCATTACATGAAGACAGTAAGCGCTGCACTGCCTTCATGACAAGCGAAGGTCTCTTCCAGTTCACAGTTCTTCCGTTTGGACTGGTGAACGCCCCAGCCGTGTTCAACAGAACTATGCGCAAGGTCTTGGGGGAATTACTGGAGTAGAAGTGTTCGTGGACGATGTGCTCATCCACTCTGCTACGTGGGAAGAACATCTGACCTTGCTAAGGCAGGTGTTGACAAGACTACAAGAAGTAGGAATGGTTGCAAAACCCACTAAGTGTGAGTTGGGGTGCAAGGAGGTCAGGTACCTTGGTCACGTGATAGGGGGAGGGTTCACCAGGCCGCTGCCTGAGATCACCAAGATCAGTGAAGCCGCTCCACCCGCCACCAAGACTCAGGTTAAGTCATTCCTGGGACTGGCAGGGTACTACAGAACTTTCATTCCCAATTTCACGTCTATAGCAACTCCGCTAACTAATCTCACCAAGAAGAATGCACCTGTTAGAGTACGTTGGACAGAAATGGAGAACTCAGCATTCTCGACGCTCAAGAAGAAGCTGACTGAAGCACCCATCCTTAGACTACCAGATTCTACCAGGGAGTACATCCTTCGGACAGATGCCTCAAATACAGGTATTGGTGCTGTACTCATGCAAGAGTACGACGGTGAAATCTGGCCAGTTGCGTACTCCAGTCGTAAACTGAGCAATGCTGAGCAGAAGTACTCCACTGTAGAAAAGGAACTCCTTGCTGCTGTCGTGGGAGTAAGGAAATTCTACCAGTATCTCTATGGTAAGCGTTTCACGTTTCAAGTAGATCACCAACCCCTCAGCCACATCGGTACGCTTAAAAACGCCAACCCTAGAATAATGCGCTGGGTGTTGTTCCTTCAACAGTTCACATTCCGCGTGGTTTACATAAAGGGAGCCGACAACGTAGGTGCTGACTGGTTGAGTAGGTCAGGGGTGATTAACGAGACGTCGAACGAGGGAGACATGAGCGAGGAAATGCGACGCGAATCACTGGACACTGGTTCCCAGTGTGTCTCTGATGTTTCAGGCATGACACAGGTGGAGAGAGGCAGTGGACAGACTAGCGCCACTCAGGGTTTCGAGGCGTTGAGCCGACCCAGACCTGGAGCTACGTCCAACCACAGTGCCTGCTCAAGACCTGAACAGATAGCCACATGTGATCCGGTGACTGAAGAAATTCCTCACTTACCAGAAGAGAATAGTCTAGACGAGGCCCCGCCTCGCCTAGCTGTATAGAAAACGGGGTCCGCTGGACCCGGCCGCGCAAAGTGCACTCATTTGTGCACATGTCATCAGCGGTGTGAGTTGAACGAGCGCCACGCTGTGGAGCTCGATCTTTGTTGGGGGGTGATGTGGGAGTATGTCTCCCAAGATCCTCCCACAGCTGACTTGAATGGCATTGCAGTGCACAGATCTTCGTGCACAAAGCCTATCTCTCTTAATCCTGGATAGTGACCTAGCATGTTGGGTATCTCCAGAATGCCCACTTAACCAGGAACACTGTTAAAATACGTAGGCCGCCGTATGTCTAGGCAGGAAGTAGATACAGGGAGCTAAGTATACTGCTACCAAGGGTCAGTGAGTACATGGCTGGTGCCCGCTGAGACAGAGGGGAAGGCGCCAGCAGCGTCTGACCTCTGGGGTCAACCGGCGCGATGCGGAATAACAGCTATGACGTGTTCATGACGTCACTCCTGCTACTGCTCATCGAACGAGCTAATATGATTGGTTCCCGCTCATTTGCTGCAATGCTATTGGTCAAATTGTAACTCCTTTTGTGTTGTGTGCCACGAGATGCCCGGCACCCTTGCAAACTCATTCACGTGAGAGAGACCATACGAAGAGGACGTGTTCTGTTCTACCGGCCAATAGACTGATCACCGTCTATCCCTCACCGTCAAGTTAACTCAGCGTCTTTGCGATATACCACACACTCGCCAGAATCACGAGTGGGAATATATTGTTTAGAAGCCTAAAGTGACAAATCTCCAGAGCGAAACAGACTGGTATCAGGTAACCCCTGGTGACAAAGATCGTCGTGAGTGACCTAGAGTGAACTAAGGCAGTGCCGCCGCCTAAGTAATCTGTGTGTGACATTACCACAGTGTACAGTGTAGTGCATGGTACCGCCACTCATCCTGAGCGTGTACCTCAGTACCTCGAGCGCCGCCGCCGCCCCCCTCCTACGTGACGTCACCACCTCACGCACCGTCAGTGCCAGTGTGTGCGCGTGTGTCTGTCTGTTAAGCATACAGCACGCCCTACTCACGAAATCATCTCAAGATACTGCGAGTACCCTCCGTGTCTACGAGCGAAACCAGCTATCAGGCCACCTACGAGTGCTTGTATAAACGAGTCTGAGTGAGTGCGTAAGGAAAGGTACCTTATCTGTAAGTACAAGATCTTGTCATTGTTTATTGTGTCTGTGTTGATCTGAGGGATCAACCACAGTTCTCACCTTCTTATACCTGTCGCAGGTTATAGGTGAATCGACGGTGAATGCGTGTTTATCTGTGTGGTATCACTGCATTTCACTCGTCTGTGAATGTGAGCTTCACATACACCACACATTTAGTTATTGTGTGATTATTATTGTGTTTATTGCATATCATCATTACCGAGTATCCGGTTGGAACTCTTGTGATCCCTTTGCATACCGGCAGTTAGGTTGCCGTGTTAATGATTGGCTGTCAACTGTGTTAAGTTAGGTGTTTCTCCACGAGTGGATACGAGTCGATTAGCCAGACGTCAAGAGTCTCGCTAATGCAACCATAGCTTTGCTGACGCCAATCGAAAGTAAATCAAGCACCCTGTGTATTAGTGGTTAAGTTAGTAAATAAACTACTGTTAAGCTTTATGCGGTGTTTCCGTTGAACCACTTCTGAATACTGCCAATATTACTCAAGCCTTCAGCTCTAAGTGTCTTCAACACCGAGTTGCCTGTAAGTCACTAAACTATAAATTTGATGAGGACCCTAGGAGTCCCTTAAAGTGTTACATCATTGAGGAGATTCCAACGACCAACGTGGAGCAGGACCAGGTGAGGCTAGTCTGAGAAGAGACCCACAAGGACTCTAACTCGACCTTGCTCCCAGGCCCTGTACGGTTGCTCTCGTATTTTCTATTTTGCTAATTCCGACAGCTTCGTGAAGCGTCTGCCACATGTACATTGGCGACGTACGCATTGCAGTCGTGACAGCAAAAAAAGAAAACCCCCACAGTACTATAAACATCATCTAAATACAGTTGAATTTCATATGAAAGTGGCTGCCAAATGAAATCTTCTAACAGCAACATCTTGATGAAGATGATGATGATGATGGAAGCCAATCTGTAGACAAAAGAAAAAATATGATATAGATTATTTCCACACTTTACGACACACATATACATAAATCAGTGACGTTTCTTATATTTATAGACTTCCCCATCTTTATATATATGAAGATCGATAGTTCGAAGAATATCCCCTAAACATTCCAAATTGTTTTCAGATTTTGTTTTAGGAAGGCAGTTTTGATCTTTTAAGATTTTGTTTTGGGAGCGAACAGAGAAGAATTGTCTCTAACCAATTTACACATTTAAATTTTTTCATAAATACATTATATAAATTATAAATAACAATTCTTGTTACTTCATTTACATATTTACAGTAGGTGATCGATTACATAAATTATCAATTAGGTCATATAAATCGGTATGGGACAGAAGAAATGGGTTTAATACATCTTTCATTCAATATAGGTTTTCTAATTAGAGAATAAGGTATTTGTCCTTGTATAGTCCAAATAGATTCCATAAGAGCCCATCCTTGATATCGTAACGTATTTTCTAAGAGAATAATATATAATTTGATAATATGAATTCTTTTTAGGAGTTTGTATAAATAATAATTAATTGTCTTCGAATAAATCAAGAATAAATTCACATCGGTAATGATCCCATTTTCCATTTATTATTAAAAACCCAATATTTTGACATATATCTATATATGTGTCAAACATAACTGATATAATATTATTAAATTCACTATCTAACATATCAAACATTGGCAAATAAATATGCTTTATATTATAATTATAAAGATTAATTGAATAATTTAATATATCAATAAAATATTTACCAACTAAATTTTAACTTGTGATTCAGTAATAACATCTCCCATTATTTTTTTATTTATAAAAAATCAAATGGTATGGTAAATAAATTTGTTTTTGGTATACGACTACACTCAGGAACAGGTCTTACTGTGATTAAAGGAGCTGATGAACTGGACTATAAACCGCCATAATTTGCCTGCTTATATACATTCCATCCTGGAATGTGCGTCTTTGGCTGAGGGCAAAACAAAGCACAGCACCTCCTGCTTGCAGATGAAAGAATTTAGTATAATATTCAATCGGCCATGAGCTTATATAAAAAGAGTTCACATCCGGTACCACTCAGTATGAAGAAAGTGTCGCCACTGCCATCCATCCTTCCTGACCCCGACTCAAGACTCAAGCATTTCATTCAGCTATTGTCATCACTTTAAAAGGTTTGTTCTGATTATTGTATAATGATTGTAGGTAGTAGTAGTAATGATGATTGGCAAATTACCTCTTGATATATGTTATATTAATTATGGTTTACGTTAAAAAATCATTTTCTAACTAGAAACAATTATATTCTACAAATGCTCGGCATATTTATAAATCCAACAAACAAGCCTATTGAGGAAGAAATAAATACAATTCCTACTAGAATATAAAGAAAAGAGGTATCCATCTCCAAAGTTTAGAAAATTTATACCATATTGTGATGTGACTGAATGAGATTTTGAATTTAAAAAAAAAATCACCTTTGATCTACAAAAGGTAAATAGGATATATAATATATATTTATGGAACCCTGGGCAGCTGACTGGAGTGGACCTATAGTTATGATATAAGTCTTTGGAGTCTGTTTTTTTGCTCAATAAAACATACCCAATTTTCTGGCTAGACAATTATTTACAGTCCAACCAAGGAACATATAGATGGATATTATGCCCCACTTCTTCTCCGGTAAAAATATTATACAATGTAAAATGTGGGCAAAAAATATTGATATAATGCGTGATCCATTTGCTGTGGTTAAATTTAGGATCACTGTTAAAATGAGATAATTAGAGTGTAGAGACATTTAACATAAGAGTTACTCAAACACATCTTTATATATTTCTGAGTTTATAATATACAAAGAACTATTGTTTTTTCTATCATTTTCAGATAATTATAAAATGATGATGTTGGTTCTATTTGTTCTTCAAGATCCCAACTGTCAACAAGGGTAGCGCAGTTGCTTTTTTTTTTTTTGGTAAACAATGAAAAAGCAATATGAAATCTACCCCAGAAAATATTCTGTGCTAATACTAGCAGCCCCCAAAAATATTTTCAAGTGTGGGATAAAATTGTCATATGGAGAAATAATTTAAAAATAAAGTGGAATTTTTACAAGACTTAAATCCAACAATCAACTTGTATCACTTAGTGGAAATTCATTTTTACTTATATTAGATAATGTTTCATCGATAAATGTAAGAGAAACATTTGCCGACTTATTAATTAATCTTCAAACTAGTGGAATGATTAGTATAAAATGTGCTTCAATTACTTGGCCATCCAAAAAAAAATTGAAAACTTTAATTTAAAACATTTTGAAGATGTTAAGATTATTTTAAGTATGAATGACTGGGAACGAAATGGTGTATTGGAAATATGTACCTTTCATTTGAATTTGCAGACATTAGTATTAAACGTAATTTAAAATCTTTAAAGATTTTAACAGAAGATGTAGGGAGTATCAATTCAGAAAAATTGAGAGCAAATCTACTTGATACTTGGAAGAATAAAATACCACCTATATGCCCTTCTGAAGTTCTCCCAGAGAGTGAATATATTGTTATTGAAGTAAATAGCAACAAACACAACCGTGAGTCGCAATCATGGTCATTAAAAGCGACTGGCTAACTTCTTTTACGGGTCGGCGTTTAACCGCGATGTTCCAAGCGGTTGGGCACTATTCTTTCCCCCTCTTTATATATCCCGGATCCTTGTCCAAATATCATTTCCATTTCCTATATAGTTGTACTTGACTAGTATTTCCCCATAATAATTATTTCAATGACAGGGTTAAGGTAGGGGTCTGGGAACCACTAGAACGATGGTTCAATATGTACCTTATATCGTTATTTCCTCGGATCCTAAATGTTTCTAAAGTGTATTTTTGTTAAGAGTCGACGTAGTGTTTGGAAACAATAATAACAGAGAAAGGTTGTTAACATATCTTGTAAACATGATATTATAATTAAGACTTAGATGTTGTTGCTTTTAACTCAAAATATAAAAATTGGTGTTCTATGATAATGTATAAACAATATAAACCTCATTGAGATGGTAACTAAAAGGAGAAAGTTAGTTGGTATAGTTTAACAACAACCTGTTGTAACATATCTGTATATACATGGTCAGTTTAAATGTGCATTTTTTTATAAATAAAATATTAATATACAGTTATTCTTCATCATTGATATTTGCACATTGAGCACATATTAAATTAAAATTATTAAAACGTGTAAATCTTACTGGTACCATATCATCAGAATTGATTTCTTGTTTTAGAGCAAAATATTCATCCTTTAGAGATTTAGAACAATGAAGACAGTATTGGCGTTTACTTATATTAATTTCATTAAATGTCGCCAATTGTTGTCCAAGAAGTGTATTAATATCTTTTTCAAATGAATTATTCAGTTCAATTTCCAATACATCAAATTTCAAATTGTTAGTGATTGTTGCAATCATATGATTTTCATTAATTACATCTTTTCCTTTAAATAATCGAACTAATGAAAATGTTGGCATAGTTTGAAATGTTATTAACATATCTGTATAAATGATATAATAATTAAAACTTGGGTGATATTCACCATTAAAGGTGCATTTTGTTTTTAACCAAAATATAAAATCTGGTGTTCTATGATAAGATAATGCGTAGGCATTATAAATATCACTGTCGTAAGTTAATGAAGGTGGTAACCAACAATCACATTCACCATCATATTCATGTTGGTCATATAAATTATATATAGAGAGAACATAAATCTAGAAATGTTTCAAAACTCCAATAGTTAATAACACAAAATTTTTCCATAGAAGAAATACAATAATGGTCATAACAGTAAATATACATACTTGAAATTGATGAACAAATAACTAAAACATTGTCTTCACAACTCCTTTCTTGCACCTGACACATTTCAGTACTTACAGGAATTATAATATTCCGTAATCCCGGAATTATAATATTCCGTAGTCCCAAAATACCATACATAATCCAACATAAATCCTGATTTCTCTCACTTACCATTAGTGGATATACATTAATCTTTAAATTGTAACAGGGTTTCTTCTGTTCATTGGATAAAATGTTTCTAAATGTGATTACTGAAATTTCTTTCACTTTTTTCTCCAGTCTTCCTCCCTATTAATATCAGAAGAATCTGGCATAAGCACCAATACATCAAAAGAAAAAATTAAACATAGAAAATGAATAAAGCATTTGACGGTAAATGTTGTACAAGTGGTGATTGTGACTGCGATTCGATAATTAAAAATCGCAAAGATGAATGCCGCTTTACTATCTTCAAAACTATACTGACTATATCCACTCCAGGAAAACATAATCGACACGTGTAATTTCGCCTTTAATTGGAACCTGATTGATCAGAAGTGCCTGTTCACAATAATATGTTTGTCTGACGACTGAGAATTATATTTTCGATCATATAGAGTGCAGAATGTACCTTATAATGATTAATATTAGATTGCTGTAAGTTCTGAAAAGAAAAAAGAAAATAACTGTATATCCATAAAAAATATCCAGAACAGTTGACGTGGGATACATTCGAAGACAAATATTTAACAATTGTAAAATTTCATCTGTATCCCGAGAGAACATTGTCATAGCTGTCACTAAAGACCACACTTGTTTTTGTTTGTCATACCTTTTAAAGGATGATTAACACTCGTCATTTGTTTTTTATATGCTGATGTAAACATAGGATGATCATTCAATACTCAAATAGTTCAGAGTCTTTTTTTATTTCTAACCAATTTTCGACCAGTTATTCATTTTTGTCTCGATCATCTTTAGAAGGCCTCTCATACAGTATCTTCCATCGGTTAAATTGTATTTGATGCGACATATTGTTCCATAATATAGATGCATGTAAAGAGTATCTTCATTGCTGTGTAGAAGTGGACTAGGGAAAAGAGTATACAATTTGTAGGGTTTTCAGGTGTTATTAGAAAACATATTTTCACTGTTCCCATATCATCATCTTTAATCATTTGTTCTCAGAGTTTGGTACTAAATTTGGAGCCGTGTTTTTCTTGACTCGGCATATATGCTATTCCGCACTCTTTATCATCGATTAATATGTAATTC
>WNGS01052702.1:0-13045 GCA_020271785.1 Procambarus virginalis
TGTCTATCATATTACAGTATATTTTGGGTTTATTTAGTTTAGTTTAATAGGATAATAAAAAGTAAAGCATTGGTTTAGAAATGATTTATAGTCTGAAACTTTCAAAGTCATGGGTCACTGAACTATAATGACACAGACGAAGGAAAACCAAGTGAGGTTCACAGAACAGTATTACCTTATCTGTCCCCCTCACTCACCTTGTTTTATCACAGAAAATGTATAAGGAGATTTTACGACATGTAGCTAGCTAATCACGCTTCAGCTTTAAATTAATTTACAAAGATACGTCTGCCACAAATCAGTGAACGAAAATTATGGAAACTCGGTCGTTCATTTGTGTGGACCACTCTGGCTGGTATCTGGTTCATATGGTTGACTTGTTGTGTGAACCATTCTGGCTGGTGTTTGGTTCATATGGTTCACTTGTGTGGTCCACTTAATTGTGTGATGCAACTTGTCTTATGAAGGAATTATTAATTGTAAACTGTGATAGAATGAGAAAGTTTTCCACCACTCTGTGAACTCTGTCCCAACATTGTAAGCTTGTGGACCACTTGTGCGGTCCACTTGTGCAATCCACTTGTGCGGTCCACTTGTGTGATCGAACTTGTTATATGAGGGAATTATTAATTGTAATCTGTGATAGAATGGGAAAGTTTTCCACCAGTCTCTGAACTCTGTCCCAACATTGTAAGCTTGTGAACCACTTGTGCGGTCCACTTGTGTGATCAAACTTGTCATATGAGGGAATTATTAATTGTAATCTGTGAAAGAATGGGAAAGTTTTCCACCAGTCTGTGAATTCTGTCTGGACATCATAAGCAAATCCGAACATCCCCCGCTTCGGCGAACCATTGTTCGTCAAACCGGGTGAGTAAATCCGGCCTGAAAAGTGTGCTAACTAGCCGGAGATTCGTTGAATCGGGGTACGTTGAATCGAGGTTGTACTGTACTTTAACCCTCAAACCGCGCATATCATATATAAATGATATCAGTGACAAAACCGAAACCACGCACATCATTTATATATGATTTCGTGTCTAGCACTATAATTTAAACGCCCCGCCTGGGATAGGGGCAGCTATAGTACAGCCACGACTGATAGTTGCCAGATGCCACCTAGAAAAAAATCCAGCCCAACATTCTTGGGTGTGAGAGTGTCAGTATTGAGCAAGCCACCAAGGCTGGCGCATGCAGCACGAGCTCACAGCACCGCTGTTCAGCTTGTGACCACAGCATCGCCTACAAATGCCATAATATAAATGATACTGCTATTATTTAGCAGTGATAGTATTACTGAAGCCCCCTGACTTTGATAAAACTGACCAGGATTCTGATAACAGCTTGATTGTGGTGATATTTAGCGCTGTGCTCGATGGAGGGAGGAGTACAGCTGTGGAGGGAGGGTTGTGGGTGTCATCTTCTGACTGTGTGTGGCCACCATTTATTGACTGCACTTACCATACCAGCTTAGTGGTTCGCTATGGTGAACACAAATGTAGATACTTATATATAACGTGTGTATAGTGTGAGATAACAGCGAGACGAGTAGGTTAAGAGCCGCCATTTTGGTGAGGGAGGAGCGTCGTCTGCACGACTTGGCATGTTGTTTACTGGTGGCCACTATTGTCTTTGGGTACCATACCAGCTTATTTGTAAAAGTATGGTGAATAAAACAGGTAGATACTTATATATAATGTGTGTATATAGCATAATAACACCACAACCAATATTGTTGGAGGAGAAATATTAGTGCATCTGGCCTTGAGGTTGGCCGCCGATCAGCTGATTGTGGAGTAGCTACGTCTTTGTGCCTTTACTCACCATACAAGCTTAGATGTACAGTTATGGTGAACAAAACACGTAAATACGTATATATAACGTCTGTGTATAGTGAATAAATGCAAAAACAGTATTGTGGGAGGTGAATGAGGGTGAGTGAGGTGGTGTTGAGGGAGGGAGTGGCAGTGAGTGGCTCGCTGGTGTGTGGCGGCCACTCCTCGTTGCTTTTTGACTCACAAGACCAACTTAGTAGTTTGTTACGGTGAACAAAACATGCAGATAATTATATATAACCTGTGTATATAGTGTAACAACAGCAAAACTATTTGTTTATTGTTTTATGAACCTAATAATTGAATCACTTATATGGACACTATAATTTTGAGTACAGCGATGGTTCACACATTTTATAATATAAATATACCACAATTCACTGTATGGAATAATATTACTGCAAAAAAAACTAAGAAAAAATCAATCAGAGACATTGAAATAATTAGGTAATAATATATTTGTGGCAACTGCCGTCTGACAGCTCGGGCGGAGTAGACCTCGTCTGGCGAAGACTTTGCCAACACCCCTTTTTTGCCACACTTCCCTATCCTACTGCGGCTAAAATATGCCACCTACGATTTTTTTGTTATTTTTTCCGTGATCAGGGAACAAAAAACCAGCGTTGAATGTAATGAAATGCCATTTTCTGGGTGAGTCCCGGAGGCTCCCCGGAGCTATCCCAGGCTGATATGCTAATGTCAGACTTTGGCATCAGTCATGTGTATGGAGTTCTTAGGCCTACCGGGGACCACGGCCAGAACCGGGCCCCCTCAGAGAGGCAAGGGGAGCAATGGCCTATAGAAGCCCCCGTGTGGTTGGAAGCATTCTATGTCTGCCATCGACCGGGACAGGCACCCAGAAAGGTAAGCGCCCCAAAACAAACCCCTATTCTGGTTAAATTGCTACCAAAAGCCGAACTAGTGGATAGAACTCCCCAACAGAAAACAAGCAAACTAGTGTGACGTCACATGCTGCCGCGCCGCTGTCTGCGCAGCTCCCCCCTCCCCGGGAGGGGGAAGGGGGAGCCCCAGACCCTCCGCGCCGGCTACCCACACCTCAGTTCTTGAGGCTGGATGTCAAAAACGCGAAAAAACGCCGACCGGAGGGAGGGAGGGATGCCGGGGAGCCTCCGGGACTCACCCAGAAAATGGCGTTTCATTACATTCAACGCTGGTTTTCTGGGGGGAGCCCCGTCGGCTCCCCGGAGCTAACTACCCACAGATGGAAAAGAGGGACTTACCCGGGAGGCGGTCGTCGCTCACTCCTCAACTCGAAGCCGAGACAACTGGCTGCAACTCCCGACCCAAAGCAACACAGGCCTGCCGGGGCCCAGGGACATTCACAAGGTAACGAGCAGCCAGGACCCTGTTCGACCGCCAAAAACCCCGCGCCCGAATATCAGACCAAGACATATTCCCAAAGACGGCAGCAAGAGCCGCGAACTTCCGAACGTCATGGGCACGGGGATAGACCGCAGGCTGGCTGGACTTAATAACCCTGCGGACGACCTGAGAGACCCGCGAACAGGGAAGAAGGGAAACCGGATCAACCCAGAGCGCGTCCCCGGACACAGAAGCCGTGGCGCGCAAATAACGGCGAAGCGCCGCAACCGGACACAAAACATGATGCACCCCCGGCCTGACCAACCAAGCATCAACCACCCACGGACCCCTCCGGAACGCAGCAGTCTCATTCTTTGCCAGAAAAGAAGGAGACGGCTGCAAGCGAACAAACAATCACCACGACCAAAAGAGCAGAAACCCCTGCGCCGGAGGAGAGCATGAAGCTCCCCGACCCGACCCCCCAGAGGCCAAAGCCAACAAGAAAAGAGCCTTGGAAAAACAATCCTGGACCGAAGGGGCCACGACGAAACGAGGAGACGAAAGGAAAGCGAGCACCCTGTCCAAAGACCAGGACGGCTCAGGCGGCGCATGAGCAGGCCGGAGGTGAAACAATGCACGAGACAGCTTGCGAAACGGCGCAGACGTAACATCGATACCGAAGGCAAGCTGAAGCGGCTCCGCCAGCGCCGCACGATACGAGGCGACAGTGTTAGGCATAAGATGACGGTCCTGAAACAACCACGAGAGGAAGGACAAGACCACCCGAACAGACAAGGAATAACACGACGAAGACGCAAAAAGAAACAGAAGGACCGCCAGGAAACTTCATACTGCCGCCGAGAAGAAGCCCGCAAGTGAGACACCAACAAAGAGGCCACCTGATCACCATAGAGATGATGATAAACTCGAGTCAAAAATTCCATACGCGAAGACTCGAGGAGAAGATCGAACCAGCCACGTGACGCACCGGCCCGATCTGCTGAAAGAGGCGGAGCCGCGGAAAAACCCTCGGGTTCGGACACCGAGCAACCAGCGCCTGAAACCAAGGCTGGGCCGGCCACCAAGGGGCCAGAAGGACAACTCTCCCCTGGTAAGTCTCTAAGCGAGTCAGGACCTGGAGCAACAGCTGAACCGGGGGAAAGAGGTACAGGAACCCCCACCTCGACCAGTCGAGCCGCAAGGCGTCGACCCCGACGGCCTCGCGATCGGGGAAGGGCGCCGCATACACGGGAAGACGCCGCGACCACGCCGACGCGAAGAGGTCCACCTCGGGACGCCCAAACGTCTGGCAAAGTCAACGGAAGGACTCGTCGTCGACCGTCCACTCCGTGGAGAGGGGAACGAAGTGAGGCAGGGCGTCGGCCAAGACGTTGGACACGCCCCGTACGTGAACAGCCAGGAAAGCCAAACCCCGAGAACTCAGCAGACGAGTCACCCGAAGCGACCAACCCCAACCCAATGCTGTGAGCTCGACGGAAGGACAGACCCCAACGCCCCTGGCTGGCCTGGTGAGCACTGGTCACAAAACCCCAGCCTAGAGACAACGCATCCGTGTACACATCGAGCGAGGGCTCGGGTAGGCGCCAAGGCACCGAACCCCGAAAAACCCGAAGAGGAAGCCGGTGACGCAGCAACCGACGCAAGGCCCCCGGGGGCCGAACCCTGCGATCGCGAGAGAGGCGGAAGGGGGGACCCCGAAGGAACCAGAACAGCCGACGAAGCCAAACCCGACCCGGCGGGTAGACCACCATCGCGAAGTTCAGGCTCCCCACAGCCCCTCGAGCAACCGCCGGGTGACCCGAGGGCCCACCAGAAACAGACGAAGGCGGGACCGCAGCCGCAGGAGAGACTCCGGAGGGAGAGACAAGGAGGAGGTGCGAGAGTCCCAAACAGACCCAGCCAAGTCCGAACCTGAGAGGGAACCAGATGGGACTTCCTCCAGTTCACCAAGAACCCGAACCCGGCGAGCTGGGAAAGAACCAAATCCCTGGCTAGCAAGCAAGCGGACCGGCTGGGAGCCCAAACCAGCCAGTCGTCGAGGTAGGCCAACACCCGAACTCCTAGGAGACGCAACCGAGCCACACACCCGTGTAAGGCGCGTGAACACGCGAGGTGCCAGGTTCAACCCGAACGGGAGACAACGAAAGCGGTAACTCCGACGCCCCACCACAAAATCCGAGCCAGTCCCTGAACCGCGGATGAACCGGGACATGCCAATAAGCGTCCCAGAGGTCCAGGGACACCATCCAAGCGCCCGGCTCCAAAAGGAGCCGAACCTGAGACAGCGTAGTCATCCGAAAGGAGGGGCAATGAACCCAGGGGTTCAGACGGGACAAGTCCAGAATGAACCTCAGGTCCGCAGTCCCGTTTCGGAACCGGAAACAGACGGGAAACCCATCTGAGGGACGACGTCGTTTCGACGACGCCCAAACATACCCACTCCAAGATGACGCGACTGAGCGCAGGGGAAGAAACTTGCCCTGCCAGCCACGACCCCCCCAAAGGGGGAGGAGCCACCCAACGCCACCGCAGACCGCCAGACACGACCCGAAAGGCCCACGAATCGTGGGACCAGGCGCGGGCGAACAGCGCAAGCCGCCCCCCATCGCCCCGTCAATGGGGCAAACCGCGAAAGGGCTGGCGACCCTTACGAGACCCAGAATCCCGCACAGAGCGAACACCGCGCCGACCAGACGAGGGAGGGTCCGCAGCAGGAGCCGAACCCGAACCTGACACCAGAGGCCTACCACGACGAGAGGAACCTCGTCGTGGTAGAATAAACTGCGCCACGCCGACTCCTCAAAAAGAAGAGGACAAAAGGGGGAAGAACGCCTAAGAGCCAGAGCCCAAGCAGATTCCACGGAGGAACCCAGCACCGCCTGCCGACACGCGAGACGGGAAGCATAAAACAGGGAAACCGCATCCCGCAAAATCGGCGTGAACAGCTTCAACAAGGCAGCGAACGAGCGCGCAGCCGAGGACAAGGCGCCGGACCCCGGGACGGACCCAAGCGTCCTCACATCCTCCACGAGCCAATCCGAGGACAGCTCCAGGATGGAAAAGAACCGCAAGGCCGAAGCCAAAAGGCCCCGGGCGCGCAAGTCCTCCGCAACAGCGCCGCCGAAAGGACGGGAACCTGCACATGGAGCTGAATAACGCCCACATCGCGGGGAGGGCAGGGGCAAACAAGCACTCATTCAGGTACTCAAGCTCGCCCCCCAGGAAAACCTGAATCACCGTGGAAGCTTCCCGCCACTCCAACGTGCGGGAACGACAGAAGGAATGCCAGGAATCCAAAACAAACAAGGGCAGGCTGCTAGCCAGGAAGACTCCGGAACCTCGTAACGGAGCCAGAAAGGGAACGAAGTCCCAAACCTGAACTCAGATGGATCCAGTTCCGAGGCATAATCCGGGTCCCGCAGGAGGTAAGCTGCAAAGGCCGCTCGCACCACACCAGGTTGGATGCGATAAGCCGAAAACCTCCGGAAAGACGGAACCGACGAACCCGGGGGAACACGGAACCGAACCCGGGGAGGGGCCGACACCAAATCCAACTCGTACGCAGAGGGGGGAAAGAAAACCCCACTCCTTGTAACAATAAGCCCCGCTCAGAGGGAAGAAAAACCCAGGCGGGGTCCAGCGGAGCCCAAGGCCCCCAAGTCAGCCCCTCCCCAGCCTCGAGGTCCAACACCACAGGACCCGAGGCCGAGTCCTCTCCCCAAGCCCCGACCCCACAAGACAAGGACGGAGCAGCCGGAACAGCGGAAGGAAGGGGGCCCACTGGTCAGACCCCGAAGCTTCGGCCGGGAGACAAGACTCGAATGCCTCTGCCGCTCCCCCGGAAGGGGCACCCCCCGAAGCTGCCCGAGTCTCAAGATCAAGTAACCCCTGCTCCGACCCCGAAACCCTCAGACGTTTCGGGGCTGGAAGCAAGGGGGGGGGGACCAGAACGAGCAGTAGGGGAAGGACGAGGAGGCGCGGACTGAACCAGGATCGAAGCGACCCCCACCCCAAGTCCGGGTCACGAAAAGCAAAGCGGGGCAGCCCCGGGGCATCCGGGTGAGCAACCAACCTAGCGCGTTGCAACAGACGAAACCTAGACTGCAACGCACGCGCCGCCTGTACCCGAAGAGAATCATCAGAGGATTGGGTAAATTGAGTCACAAGCAAGCAGCAACACTCACAGGACTCAGGGTCGAAAGTATCACCGACCCAACAGGCAGCATGGCAGAGGCAAAAACAATGAGGGTCACCCTGAGACAAAGGGACCGAGCAACCCTCAAACTCGCACACAGCGAGTGGGGACTCCGGGGTCACATCCATCGGACCCACGCGCCCCCTAGGGGATTCCCAGGGTCCTGAGCGTTTACTTTAAGAGGACTCGCGCTCAGGTAGTCCCAGGCAGGGAGCTGCTAACCGGCGCCCAAAACTACCAATCGAACTTCTAAAGCTGTACCCCAGGGACGTGTACACTCACGGGGACCTAGCAGGGGCGCCATCGAGATAACCGTGAAAGGGTTAGAACTAAGGAATGAATATGACAGAACCCCCCACCAGGCAAAAACAAAAAGAAAAACAAAACCCCGCAAGAGGACAGCGAACCCCAGGGAACAGAGCCGGCCGCTATGTCGGGAATACAAGCTGTGCAGCACCCTGCGCCCCTACCAGTGCAAACTGCCTCTTACCTGCCAGTAACAAGGGAGAACAGAACACCCAAGAGCCCAACAGGCGGCCGAAAAACCGAAAAAGGTAAAACGGACCAGCAGAGGCAGATCCCAAGGAGCCTGTGGAAGGTGGCCCCAAGCCCCAAGGGTAGTACTTACAGGGCACCTAGGGAAGGAAACCCTAGGCGCATGCAGCCCGAGTACCAAAATTACTCCTGGCTCTCGCACCCAGAAAAAAACACACCCAACGCAGCACAGTGTTGTAGCGAACACCGGAGCCAGAGCACACGACCTTCGCCTATAGCATCAGCCTCAAGAACTGAGGTGGGTAGCCGGCGCGGAGGGTCTGGGGCTCCCCTTCCCCCTCCCGGGGAGGGGGAGCTGCGCAGACAGCGGCGCGGCAGCGTGTGACGTCACACTAGTTTGCTCGTTTTTCTTTGGGAGTTCTATCCACTAGTTCGGCTTTTGGTAGCAATTTTAACCAGAATAGGGGTTTGTTTTGGGGCGCTTACCTTTCTGGGTGCCTGTCCCGGTCGATGGCAGACATAGAATGCTTCCAACCACACGGGGGCTTCTATAGGCCATTGCTCCCCTTGCCTCTCTGAGGGGGCCCGGTTCTGGCCGTGGTTCCCGGTAGGCCTAAGAACTCCATACACATGACTGATGCCAAAGTCTGACATTAGCATATCAGCCTGGGATAGCTCCGGGGAGCCGACGGGGCTCCCCCCAGAAAACACAGCATATTTTTTTCAAAATTACATGCGGCCTGTGGGGAACAAAGGCTATTATAACCCCTAGCATGTTAAGTTTAGCGGCTAAGTGCCCTGAGTAGATTTACACCCTGCACAAAAAAAAAATTTTAAAATTATTTCGTCTTCTAAAAATTTTTATTTGTGTTCCCCCTTAGCACGGGAAAAATAATAAAAAAATTGTAGCGACAATATTGCCCTCTATAGGGCGGGGAAGTCTGGCAAAAAAACAGGCGCTGACTCAGCGTGCGTCTCAGGCGGTCCTGTTGATCGCCAGCTGTCAGCCGGAGTTACACAAAGATAATTACCTAATTATTTCAATGTCTCTGACTGATTTTTCGTAGTTTTTTTGCTGTAATATTATTCAATAGTGGTAGTGTGATATGTTTTATATAATAAAATGAGTGAATCATCGCTGTACTCAAAAATATGGTGTGCATATTGTTGATTCAATTATGTCATCAACTGTAAACAAATACTTTGTCGGTATTACCTATATACACAGTTATATAAAGTACATGGTACCTCGCATAACGAATTTAATATCCGTTCCATGTTCGTCATGTGAAACGGACGTCATACAAAACGATGTCCCCCATGTAACCAGTGTGATGAACTGTGTTTTATTGTGAAATTCCCCCAGTGTGCATGACATCAAATGTTCCCAAACATATCATCTTTTTTCTTTGTAAAATGATAAATTACCTTTCCCTGAACATGTGTATGTAAACAATAATTACCAAATTCAACTTACGTTTGCTGTGAGGGCGTGGACAAGGTGGCTGTGACGTCATCAGGGCTGGTCGCCCGTGTGTGAAGCTCCCATCACGGTCGTGCAGGCCATTCAAGCACCCGCGTGTTGCCACAAATATGTTTTCAAATATTTTTCAATGTATTTCCAATGCGGTTTTTATTTGTTTCCTTTATCGTATATGATGCATATTTGGGACCTTTACAATATGTATACAGTAGAATGTTCATAATTTTCCATGGACTGTGATACATGTGTCAGTAATGTGTCCACAATAAATGTTTATTGTCACAATATTACATGGAAAAAAATTCACTAATATTACAATATGTCAGTTTTCACATACTATTTACACAGTAACACACTGTATTACACACTCAGTACTTTGGAGGTGCGTATAGTAATTGAAGTATTCCATGGCACGGAGCGCGACTTTTATCTCCCTTGCACCAGCTACAGATAGATTTTCGTTTCCTGTTTCATCGTTCTGTGTGCTTGCAAATAACGCACTCGCGTGCACCCTTGGCTTTAGTACTTGTAGGTGGTATGTAGCCAGCTTCTAAAGCATAAGGTAGTATTGAACGATTATAGGAAAAGCTCAATTTGTAAGGTAGTTCTTGAAAGATCGCTTTGTAAGGTCCACACAGGAAGAGATTCAGCTAGCATCAAAGAGTGTCCATCAGTCAGGAAGAGATTCAGCTAGCCTCAAGGAGTGTCCATCAGTCAGGAAGAGATTCAGATATTCTTGAAAATATCTATGGACAACACCACCATGGAAGCCGCTAACACTGTTCATCTATGCTACTTGTATCAGATGCATCATCACAAAACGCAGAAAAACGTTCATCTATGTATCATCTATATAAATTGGAGATGGCAAGGGTGGCGCTCAGAGCTACACTGGATACGCTCGCTGTATCCTCCTCATATGTGCTGTATCACTGGCATCCGACCGTTGTGTTAAGCCCTTATTGTGCCTAGCTTCACCAATGTTATGACCCTTATGTTCTTCAAATAATAGGGTCTGAATTGCACCGACTGAGCGCAGTCTTTCAACACCGTGTCGGACAGTCTTTGAGATCCAGAGGCACGTGTGCCACAAATGGTTGCTCACGCAGTACTAACCCAGCCAGCACCCTAGTCTTTCATATTCGTTTAGCAAAAGGTTCATTCAGTGTTTGTTGGGTAGGCTGCTCCATTATGTCAATCTTTCTTTGTTTCAATCTGTTCCATTTGTTTTGTATTTGGTCACTTCCGTCTCTATAATAGAGCAGCCTACCCGACAAACCTGAATGAACCTTTATGGCATTTGTTTCATTTTTCAAATTGTTTCAACAGTTCTTTAATTTTTCGTTTTTTTTTTTATTTAAGAAACATAAAGCAGCCGACCTGTAGACCACCGAACAAACCTTTTTGACATTTGTACTGGTTTTCGATTCTTCATTTTTTTATTATTTACGATTTTTGTATGTAAGAAACATGGAGCAGCCTACCTGCGACCACCGAACGAACCTTTCCACAATAAGACAAATGAAAAATAAATATTGAACACATTTGAAGAAATGAAAACATCATAATGGTTTATTGAGTGTATATGTAAGGTAGGCTGCGCCATTATTGAGACGTAAATGACAAATACAAAACAAATGGAACACATTTGAAACAAAGAAAGATTGTTATAATGGAGCAGCCTACCTGCCGAACACCGAACGAACCTTTTGACATTTGTTGTATATCAGACATTCATTTCTTTTTTCTTACAAAAACGTCAATGTTTTGCAACATCTCAGCAGTCACCCCTTTATATCCCAGCATCATTAGCATCTTTAACAAGAACAACATAATTTATGTGCATCGTCGGAGGCGTCTAAGAATGTGCAAGAAGCAGCGCGACCCCACCATGTGGTGTTGACGTTACTCAAACCAGCGTTCGTCATACGGGACGATTTCACGCCGATCGGGCCGTTCGTTACCCAAAATGTTCGTCTTTGGGGCGATCGTTATGCAAGTACCACTGTATCTGCAAGTTTTGTTCACCATAACAAACCACTAAGTTGCTATTATGAGTCAAAAAGTAACGAGGAGTGACCGCCGTGTACCAGCCAGCCACTCACGCCCTCCCTCAAGTCACCTGACTCACCCACATTCTCCTCCCACAATACTGTTTTTGCTTTTATTCACTATATACAGACGCTATATATAAGTATCTACATTCGTGTTCACTATAACGAACCACTAAGTTGGTATGCTGAGTGGCAGTGGCAGCCAGTGGCAGCCCGCCACTGGCTGCCACTCCCTCCCTCACCTCACCTGACTTGCCCACCATTCTCCACCCACCATACTGTTTTTGCTTTATATACAGACTTTATATAAGTATTTACATGTTTTGTTCACCATAACTGTACATCTAAGCTTGTATGGTGAGCAAAGGCACAAAGACGTAGGACCTCACACAGTCAGCTGATGGCTGCCGCCCCCTCAAGGCCAGACGCACTAATATTTTTCCTCCAACAATACTGTTTTGTGGTGTTATTACGCTATATACACCATTACATATAAATATCTACCTGTTTTATTCACCATACTTGTACAAGTAAACTGGTATGATGCCCAAAGACCTCGTGGTAACCAGTAAACAACACCATCGTCTGCACGGTGGCATCGTACAGACGACGCCACCGCCCTCACCAAATGGCGGCTTCCACCTACTCCTCTTGCTGTTTATACCCTTTATACACACGTTATATATAAGTATCTATATTTGTGTTCACCATAGTGACCACTAAGCTGGTATGGTGAGTGCAGTTAACAAAGGTGGCCACACACAGTCAAAGACATCGCCACCCCCCCTCCCTCCCAGCATTACTCCTCCCTCCGCGTGCACAGCGCTAAATATTACCACAATCCTGCTATTATCAGAACCCTGGTCAGTTTTAATCCAGTCAAGGTCTTCTGTAATAATTCATCGCTACATAATAGCATGAACTATATTATGGCATTTTTAGGCGATGCTGTGGTCACAACCTGAACAGCAGTGCTGTGAGCTCATGTTGCGTGCATCAGGCTTGGTAGCTCACTCAATACTGAGGCCCCTAACACCTGGGAGTTTGGCCCACGATTTTTTTAAAAAAATGGCGTCTGTTTACAAGAGCTCTGATGAAGGTGTGGTGAACCCTATGTATCCGCGGGCCGTTTAATCTTGCGTAGTACTCCAACACGTCATATGACGTGAAGCGCAGTTGACTGGAACAACTTGTAACACGTCTATGACGTGATGCGCACTTTAAGGGTTAATGTGACAGGCATTCCATCTGCCCTAATAGCGACTGGCACTAACAACCGTTCTTTTTCACATCACACCGCCAAGCAACACATGGACAGGAGGAGCTAGATAATAAACGAGAGGGTCTTATAACAATAATGAGAGAAATTATAGCGGGAGCTGATAAATATAGATCACGACTGTAGGTAGTCGGCGGCTTCAACTTAAAATCCATAGACTGGGAGGCATATGAAGCTAGAACAGAGGAATTTTGGACTTGTAGATTCGTAAACCTCATACTGGAAACATTCATGTTTCAACATGTTAAACAAGCTATGAGGACAAGGGAAGGGGTCTGTTCCCTCCACTGCTGGATTTGATATTTACCAGGAAAGAGGAAGAGATTTTGACATTCAATACCTTCCTCCCTTGGGTAAAAG
>WNGS01052703.1:0-11353 GCA_020271785.1 Procambarus virginalis
AGAGTCCATGGGAAAGGCAGCAAGAAAAAGGGCCCGCTGGTAAGCCCCAGAAGCCTTGTGCAGGAGGAACAGGCTCTAAACCTCCGTCCCCCAACCCGAACGGGGCAGCCCCTGAAAACCGCCCGAGTCTCTGCCCCAACTAAACCCCGCCCCGACCCCGAAACGCTCAAACAGACAGTCCGGAGCCGGGAACAGGGAGGGAAAGGGGCGAACAGCACCGAACCAAACGGGGCGGCCTCGGGGCATCAGAGTGGGAATCCAACCTAGCATGTTGCGCAACCTAACCTAGCTTGCAACACGGATGCCGACTGTACTCTCAACAGTAATAAACATCAGGAGAGTACTGGAGAACAAGCAGAGAACCTCTCGCAAGACTCCGGGTCAAGGTGTCAGTGACCCAACAGGCAGCATGACGGAGGTAAAATGGCGACTGTCACCCGGAGACAAGGGCACAGCAACCAACAATCCCGTACAAGACGGGTAGGAACCCGGAAGACACATTCAATGGTCCCCCGAGCCCAGACAGGGGTTTCTAGGGCCCGTAGGGTAACAACTACGGGAAGCCCGGGCAAGATGTTGCTAACCGGTTAAGAAACCCAAACATAACAAGAGGGTAGAGTATAGCACTGAAAACCCCTGTGACGTGTACAATCACGGGGGCCTAGCAGAGGGCCACCAAACACTACCAGTGGAACTATAGCCACACTATGCAGACCCCCACCAGGCATGAAAAGAAAAACAAAAGAAAACCCCTGCAAAAGTACACCGTCCCCAGAGGCAACAGGAACCGGCCGCCGCTTAGGTGGCAGGCTGTGCAACACCTTGACGCCCTAACCAGCACAATACCAATCCCTACCCAGGGCCAAACAAGGGCCCCAAGCCCCAGCTGGCCCCAAGGGCGAGGCAAATGCCGAGCAGCAAGAACCTCTACGGAATGGTTCCCGAACGCCCCAGGGAAGATAACCCTGTTACGCAGGGGCAGTACTCACAGGGCGCTTAGGGAAGTCAACCACTAAGCCATGCAGCCCCGGCACTGATGAGGTACTCCTGACCACCGCACAACACAACACACGGCAAACACCGCCTAGGAAACTGAGGCTAGAGAAGCGTCTATCCCGGTTGACATTAGCGAACGAACTAAAGCTTGGCAGCCGGCGCGGTAGGTCCGGGGCTCCCCCCTCCCCCTCTCGGGGCGGGAGGGCTGCGCGGACGATCGGCGCGGCAGTAAAGTGTGATGTTTGCTTGTTTGCTTGTTTCCTTGTGATTGTAGGGCGTTTCTACCTCTCTGTTCGGTTTTTTGTTGTAGTTTTTACCATGTGGGGTTTGTTTTGTTATGCCTACCTTTCTGGGTGCCTAACCCCGGTCGATGGCAGATAAGGAAAACCCCAACCACAAGGGGTTTTCCAGGGCCATTGCTCCCTGAAACCTCTCTGAAGGGGCCAGGTTCTGGCGCTGGTCCCTGGTAGGTCTGAACTCCTTAACTAATGTCCCGGGCTAATATAACATACATTAGCCCGATAAGCTCCAGGGAGCCGTAAGGGCTCCCCACAGAAAATTCTTTTGATTTTTTAAAGTGTCAAAAACCCTTCCCTTAGTATGGGTATGTAAAAAAAAATTGAAATTGTACTTACTTTGGCTGCTATGGGGTCCCTAAGTTGGCGTGTGACGTCATCATTCCCCTTCGCCCGTGACGTACGCTCCCGGGCCAGTAGGGCGCCTGGGACGGGGCGCGCGAGTTGCCGCGAATATATTTTTGTTCATTTTTTTTGCACAGTTCCAAATACATTTTATTTGTTTTTACATGCTAATCCTATGTATAATGAACACGTGCACTATATTATGGCAGTAAACATCCGTACTGTCCGAAGACACTGTGTTACGTGCATGACACTTGTGTACACATATGCTGCACATATTTACTATGTATAATGCTAATTTATGTATATATACAATCTATTTACACACTATACACTGTCACACACTATATACATTCACCATTAACACACTCAGAACACCTCGAGTGAGAGCAGCCATACACAGCCAGTCTCCCTCACTCCAACATCTTACTCCCCAACATTGCTCTTCCCACCATTCTGTTATTGTTCTTATTACACTAATTTCAGATGTTATATATACCTATCTACATGTTTTATTTACTAGAACTATGCAAGTAAGCCGGTATTGTGTCCAAACAGTACAGTGGCCACCATACACTGCATAAAAAATCACACAGCAGACGACGCTATGATTACTACTTAACCTCCCTCACCAAAATAGCTCCTCTCAACATTCTCCCGTTGCTTTTATTACACTATATACACACTGTATATATACACATGTACATATGTATTGCCTATAGCGAACCACTAAGCTAGTATGGTGAGCAAAACAAGAGTGGCTGCCACACACACACACACACACACACAGAGGCTACCTCAATTCTCTCCCTCCCTCCCTCACCAAAATTCCTCCTTCCACAATATTACGCACAACGCTAATTATAACCACAATCCTGCTATTATCACAATCCTGGTCACTAATTCCTGTAAATGAATAATTGACAACACGTTTATTTTGAAAAGGAACCTAAGAAATCATTTGACGATTCCTAGATAGATGAAATAATGCTGTGGTGCTGTGGCTAGTGCTGTGAACATCGTGAACAGCATTGAATCACTGACATTTGAACATTGTACCCAGTCATTATCACACTCAGGCTTTTCTATAACACTATCATGGCTAAATAATACAAGTTATATATATATTTTGACATTATTAGGTGATGCTGTGGTCACACGCTGAACAGCAGTGCTGTGCGTTCATGCTGTAAGCGCCAGCCTTGGTTGCTCACACACTGCTGAGGCTCCCACACCCGGGAATGTGGACCACGATTTTTTTTAAAGATGGCGTCTGTTTACAAGAGCCCTGAGGAAGCTGATGTGAGCCCCATGTAGCCGCGGGAGTTTTGAATGGAATGTGAAAAATACAAATACCCGGAGGTGCGTTGCGCAAACCAGACGTGAGCCTGCAGGCGCGTTGCGCAGTTTAAGGGTCAAGAACAAGAGGTCATAGATTTAAATTAGCTAAACACAGATGCCGAAGAAATATAAGAAAATTCACTTTCGCAAACAGAGTGGTAGACGGTTGGAACAAGTTAGGGGAGAAGGTGGTGGAGGCCAAGACCATCAGTAGTTTCAAAGCGTTATATGACAAAGAGTGCTGGGAAGACGGGACACCACGAGCGTAGCTCTCATCCTGTAACTACACTTAGTTACTTTGGTAATTACACATCAGCATGGTATAGCTTCGAGGAGCCAAAGGGGCTCTCCACAGAAATATATTATTATTATTATTATTTATTATTATTATTATTATTATTATTATTATTATTATTAGTAGTAGTAGTAGTAGTAGTATTATTATTGAGAAAATTCATAGGAGCCATGATGAGGGTTCAAACCTATGCGGAGGGTGTTTCCACGCAAACGCCCTAGTCAACTAGGCCATGACATAGTACTGTCTCCACTCGATCATCCGGACTATATGGGAAGGACCCCCAGCCGGATTATCACATTTTTCGGATAATGGTACTTTTTCACCTACGAGTCTAAAAGTGACAATTTCCAACAATTTTTATACTACAAACAACATAATTTGAATTGCCTTGCCACATATAATTATTAGATATTCAACTAGAAACCTCAACTTACCTTGTTGGTGTTCGTCTTCTTGATTGATGCCGCACATCTTGAAGTTAAGAATTCTTAACAATTTACATAACCTATACTAACACAACACTAAAATTAACACTTAAAATTACTGTACAGTTCATTAAGCAAAGTTAGTTTTGACTGCCAGCTGCTGAAGCCTCACTGGTTGAAGGTGCTTGGCTTGCCTGTGAGGCCTCACTTGTTGAAGGCGCTTGGCTTGCCTGTGACGTCTCACTTATTGAAGGCGCTTGGCTTGCCTGTGGCGCCTCACTTGTTGAAGGCATTTGGCTGCCTGTGACGCCTCACTGGTTGAACAACACGTAACTTGTCTTTAATTGCCAGGACAACCCTCTTCCTCTTAACACCTCCAGAACGATTGATGCTGATACCAGACATAGTCTTGGCCAAAAATGTTTAAAGTTACTATGAAAATAAAAAAGATATTTCAAAAAATATTTCACTAATGGCGCAGCACTGTGACGCCTCACTCGTTGAGGTGTATAACAGTAACTTGTCTTTAATTGTTAGGACAACTTTCTTCCTCTTAACACCTCCAGAACGATTGATGCTCCTGCCAGACATAGTCTTGGCCAAAAATGTTCAAAGTTACTATGAAAATAAAAAAGTTATTTAAAAAAATATTTCACTAATGGCGCAGCACTGTGTATAACACGAGGGATGGACGCACATGGGTTGACCAGTGTTGGACGGGTCCACTTGGCGTGGGGCAGCTATAGCACCTTACGTAGGCTGCCAGGAGAATATTTTTTAAGTTAACTTCAGCCTGTGCACATTGCTTTTAGAAAACTTATTTATTTGTTATTACATAATTACTAGTACTTATTTCATTTGTTTTTGTTCTAAAATTAATGGTAATTCCTGTACACAGGTGGTCCCTCCCGACGCTCTCCTCCCACCCTCCCGACACCACCCACCCACCCCACCCCCTCCTACACTATGCGCCTCGAGTCACGGGCAGACGGGATTAATACCGTATGGCCCGCCTCATGTTGTCATATACGGAAAATGACTTGATCATCCGGGCAACTGACTGGATAGTGTAATTTCGGCAGGACATTTTCCGGGCCCCAAAATTTTATCCGTCCAAACTCTCGTTAATCCGGTTCCTGTGGCTATTTTGGCCGGATATTGTGATAACTTTATCCGATTGCGATTTTGGCCGTATTAAGGCGTTTTTCGGATGTTCGAATCCCGGATAATCGCGGGGTTACAGTATAAGTATTGGAACCTAGAATTCTACTGAACACACAAGTATTTCCCGAGGCTTCTACTGAAGCTAGAACAGGATTTACACAATCCCCCCATGCACTCTGGCTCTGTCATCTAGGCATGTTCTACCTCTGATGCTCCTCTCTCAATACACAGAGTAATCACACTAACATGACTGCATCAATGAGAAAATCCGTAGGAGCCGTGATGAGAGTTTGAGCCTATGTGGCGGGTGTTCCCAGGCACACGCCCTAGTGAACTAGACATGACTAGCACGTGTGTGTGGAACACCCACCGCATATGTTTGAACTCTCATCACAGTTCCTGTGGATTTTCTCATTGATGCAGTCATGTTAGTGTGATTACTCTCTCTGTATTATTACTATTATTATTATCAATATTATAATAAAAATCACTTATAGTCTGTTGCCAGTTGAGACGTGTATGATCCACAAAGGAAACTGTACTTGTATTTGCTAGCTAGATTTCTGAGGAAAGAATTGTAGGATATTCTATTTAGCTACTGGAAAAGGCTTGCCAGCTAATGTTAAATGTAACACCTGATATGCTTTGAAATTATTAAAAAAATGCTTAAATGAGGAAAGAACTCACCTAGTTTGTCCCACCCTATGGCATCGATCTTCAGCTTGTTTATCATTATATGGATTGAAATCTATGTCGTGAATAATAACTGTGTCTGCAGCAGTTAGATTAATACCCAGTCCGCCTGCCCTTGTTGACAGGAGGAAAACAAAGATGTCGTCTTCTTCCGTGAACTGATCAATTAGGTCTTGTCTGTAGAAACAACAGAACTGTATTATAAATGCAATGCACTAAGAGCAATTCAATTAAAATCTAAAATATAATATACTGCACAAGTTAATTGATATCTTCAAGTTGATGATATCTTCAATTAGCAACTTCAGTTATTTCATGACACTTATTTTCTTAAAAATACGGTAATGAGGAGGCTAAGTAAATTTAGCGGAGGACAAAAACTATCAACAAGTACCCTACCCTAGTAAGGCAGACACTGTACTCATACATACAACATGATGTTCCAGATAAAATACAGCAAAAATGTTATCCCCAAGATGATTTTTAAGTAAAGGAGAGCAAAGTTGCCCAAATATGCACCTACAAAACATTTGTTAATTATACAAATAGCATAACAAAAAAATCTAATTAAACTCTAATGCCCCAAATAAAGCTAAGACTTCATCTATGATTACTAACCATACAAAAATTGTACCTAAAGAAAAATAGTTCAAGAATTCTGCCCAAAACGCTGCGCTTACTAGTGGCTTTACAAGAAAGTAATTACTATGCTACGTATCCTCACAATCCCAATGTACCTTTTTGTATATATATAAATAAATAAATTAATAAATATCACAAGACCCCAACACCTCTGACCAGTATAAACTACATCACAGCCCATAGCAGGATGCCAAGGTAATAACACTTGAAAAACAGAACAAACACCTAGAATGCAATAAAGACAAAATGTTAAGAATGTACTAAAACCAGCATAGAATGTAATGAAATGCCAATTTCTGGGTGAGCCCCTGGTTGCTCCTTGGAGCTATGTGCGGAGATGGCTACCATCTACTGGGTTACATCGGCTGTAGAGCTTTAGAGGTCTACCAGGGACAGGAGACAGAATCCAGCCCAACTTTCACAGAAGTGCTGGAGGCGGTGACATTTATTTTCACTACCTCACTGAGAAAGGCAAGCAGAAAGTCAGTGAGTCAAAACAAACTACTACTGGATACACGAGCAGACTGAAGCCTCAAAACCAGCTGAAAGAACTTCCCCTATTATGTAAACAAATGACTTAATTCTCTCAGAATTAACATGAGCTCGTTTGCCCGCCTCCCCCACTCTAACTGGGAAAGGGAAGAGGTAGATCACTGCCTGCCTGCCTGGGCCTGAACTCCCAGTCCTAGGGCAGATGTCGGCAGCTACCTGATGACGTGGAATGGGATCAGGAAGCCACCAAGCGTCACCCAGAAATTGGCATTTCATTACAGTCAATGCTGGTTTCTGGGAGGAGCTGCTTGCAGCTGCCTAAAGCTAAATAACAACACAGAGGGAAGAAAACATAGTAACTTACCAGGAAGGAGGGAGCACCACAAGAATCAGGACAAGGATGAGATTGTAAGCTGATAGACATCACCTACAAGGCATCCACCGAAACAAAATCGGAACATAAAGGTAGCGGCAAAGAGCTGCCACTACACACAACATATGATGCACCCCAGCCAAAGAAACCAAGCATCAACGACCAAGAACCTCCTCTGGAAGCCACCGACTGTCTTCACCAGAAAAGAAAGAACCAGCTGCAAATGAACATAATGCCTACGAGGCATTATGTTCCTTTTTTCCAGGGGGAAAAAAACCTGCCTCTGGAGGAGAGAGCAGGAAGCTCCCCAACCTGGCAATTGGAGGCAAGAGAAACAAAATTCAAAGCCTAAGAAAAACAAATCCCGGACCAAAGAGGATACTATGAAATGATAAGAGGAAAGAAAATCAAGCACACAGTCCAAAAACCAGGCAGGTCTGAGGTGAAATAAGTCATGAAACAGATTGTGAAATGGCACCAAGATAGTATCAACACTAACCACAAGCTGTAGAATCTCCACCAGCGCAGCACACCATTAGGTGACAGTATTTGGCATGAGATGCAAATAAAGAAAAAGCCAAGAAAGAAAGGAGAGCACCCCACACTCAAAAACCAAAGAGCAATGCCAAAGAGAAAGGAGAAAAGAGCACCATGAAATTTCATACTGTTGTCAAGAAGAATGCAGGTTGGACATCATCAAAGAAGCCACCACTCACCTTAAAGATGGTGATGGAGACTTGCAAAAAAATTCCAAATGTGAAGAGCTGAAAAGAAGTTCAACCAGTTAAGCATGTTACCAAGCCGACCTTCCACTAGAAGCAGAGCTGCGGAAAAAGGCCTGGGTTTGGACACCAAGTAAAAGCAATGTTTCAAACCAAGGCAGAGCTGGTCACCAAGGAGCAAGAAGAATCACTCTCCCCTGGTAGGACTCCAATCTGGCCAGGACCCAGAGCAACAGCACCTGGTTACCCGGTTGATACCTGGTTGATGGGGTTCTGGGAGTTCTTCTACTCCCCAAGCCCGGCCCGAGGCCAGGCTCGACTTGTGAGAGCTTGGTCCACCAGGCTGTTGCTTGGAGCGGCCCGCAGGCCCACATACCCACCACAGCCCGGCTGGTCCGGAACTTCTCTTAGAAAACTGTCCAGTTTTCTCTTGAAAATGTCCACGGTTGTTCCGGCAATATTTCTTATAGTCGCTGGGAGGATGTTGAACAACCGCGGACCTCTGATGTTTATACAGTGCTCTCTGATTGTGCCTATGGCACCTCTGCTCTTCACTGGATCAATCTTGCACTTTCTTCCATATCGTTCACTCCAGTACGTTGTTATTTTACTGTGCAGATTTGGGACCTGGCCCTCCAGTATTTTCCATGTGTATATTATTTGGTATCTCTCTCGTCTCCTTTCTAGAGAGTACATTTGGAGAGCTTTGAGACGATCCCAATAATTTAGGTGCTTTATCTCGTCTATGCGTGCCGTATATGTTCTCGGGACATCAGCAGGACCGGGGAAAAGGAGGAACAGAAACCCCCACATCGACCAGTCCAGCCAAAAGGCATCCATTGCGAGGGCCTTGCTATCAGGGAATGGAGATGCGTACAGACCATCTGCAAGAGCGTTACACACTCCCTGGACATGAACAACGCGGACAGCCAAATCCTGAGAACCCAGAGCATGAGCTATTCAAAGCTTCCAGCTCCAAAGAGACAGAGACTGAAGAGCCTTTCTCCCCCCCCCCCCTCCAGTTGAGACAATGAACAGCAGAGAACAGTCCAAATTGACCTGGAGCACGAAGCCTGTGGGAATCCGAATCTTCCGCAGGATATGCAATATAACCACACACTCCTAAACTGTAATACCCTAAGTGTAGTTACAGGATAAGAGCTGCGCTCATGGTGTCCCATCTTCCCAGTATTCTTTGTCATATAATACTTTGAAACTACTGATGGTTTTGGCCTCCACCACCTTCTCACTTGGCTTGTTCCAACCATCTATCACTCTGTTTGCAAAAGAAAACTTTATAATATTTTTTTGGCACCTTTGTTTACTTAGCTTGAATCTGCATCCTCTTGTTCCTGAAGTTGCTGGTTTCAAGAATTCCTCTTTGTCAATTTGGTCGATTCCTATTAGTATTTTGTAAGTGGTGATCATATCACCTCTTTCTCTTCTATCTTTCAGTTTTGGCATGTTTAACGCTTCGAGTCTCTCCTCATAACTCGTGTTTCTCTGTTCCGGAAGCCATATTGTTGTGTGCAGTTACACCCTTTACAGTTTCCTTACGTGCTTCAAGAAGATTTGGGCACCACACAACTGCTGCATATTTCAATCACAAAAGTCATGAATATTTCCTTTAATATTTCACCATTAATATAATTAAAAGCAAGTCTGAAGTTGGAAAGCAATGCATACACTCCTTTCACAATGTTCTTTATGTGATCCTCTGGCAACAGCTGACTATCTAAAACCACCCCTAAGTCTTGTGGATATTGTGGATAATTCACAGCCTTTGTGGATTTGTTCACCCCTAAGTCTTGTTCTTTGTTAGAGTTCTGTAATTCCTTTCCACATAATTTGTAAGTTGTGTGTGGTCTATTTTCTCCAATTCCACATTCCACGACATTGCATTTATTCACATTAAATTCCATTTGCCACTTGACGCTCCAAACACTTAATTTATCTAAGATCAATTTGATGGGCATTACCTTTCATGATGGTCATGAAAATGCAAGAGCATCTCCTATCTTCCCTAGAATCTTAGCATCATCCTCAAACATGTTCATATAATTTATTATTCCTTCTGGTAGATCGGTTATGTAGATAATGAACATCAATGGTCCAAGAACTGAGCCCTGTGGTATGCCACTAGTAACACTCCTCCAGTCAGATACATTGTCTCTGATTACTGCCCTCATCTGTCAGACAGAAAATTTTTCATCCATATCAGAAGTCTCCCTGTCACCCCTCCAACATGTTCCAGTTTTCAGAACAGCCTCTTGTGTGGGACTCTGTCAAAAGCCTTTTTTAGGCCCAGAATGACACAGTCAACCCAACCATCTCTTTCCTGAAGAATCTGTGTGGCTCTATCATAAAACCAGCGTCGAATGCAATGAAAGGCCATTTTTTGGGCGAGCCCCAGAGGCTCCCTAGAGCTTATCAGGCTGATATACGCTATATTAGTCTGGCGCTTCAGTCAATGGAGTCCTGCTTACCGGGAATCACAAGACAGAACCAGGCCCCCCTCAGAGAGGCACAGAGAGCACTGGCCAAAGGAACCCCCCCCCCCCCTTGTATTAGGAGTATTCCATGCTGCCATCAACCGGGGTTAGGTACCCAGAAAGGTAGGCATTACAAAATAAACCCCACTTGGTAGGAAACTGCAACCCAAGATCGAGCAGAGAAACCGAACTCAAAAAAAAAAAAAAAAAAGCAAAAGTCATCCACTACCACCGTGCTGCTTGTGCGTGCAGTTCCTCCTCTCCCCCCCCCCCCACCAGGAGGGGGAAACCCCGGACCCCCGCTCTTCAGTTCAAAGACCACTCTTCAGTTCTAAGACCACTCTTCAGTTCGAGGATTGAGCATCAAAACTGAAAACTGCCAACTGGAGGGAGGGAGAGTGCCAGGGAACCTCCGGGGCTCACTCATAAAATGGAGTTTCATTACATTCAACACTGATTTTCTGTGGGGAGCCCCTTCGGCTCCCTGGAGCTACGTACCCAAAAATAAGTAAAAGAGGGACTTACCCGGGAGGCAGTCACACCACGTGAATCAACTCGAAGACAAGACAACTGGCTGCAACCTGTGACCCAAAGTCACACATAAATGAATGGGACCAGCAACATTCACGAAATAACAGGCAGCCAAGATCCTGTTCGACCTCCAAAACTCCTGTGCCCAAATGTCAGCCCAAGACATGTTCCCAAACACAACAGCCAAAGCAGCATACTGTACTTACGAACATCATAGGCATGAGGGTAGATTGCAGGCTGGCTAGACTTAATAATCCTGTGGACAACCTGAGAGACCTGGAACAGGGAATGAGGGAAATCGGATCAAACCAAAGTTTGTCCACGGCCACAAAAGCCGAGGCGCACAGGTAACGCCACAAAGCCGCAACTGGGCACAACTCATGATGCAACAAAACATCAATAACCCAAGGGCCCCTCCAGAAGACTTGTTCTTCACCAGAAAAGAAGGAGACAGCTGCAACAGAACAAACTGACCACCAGGGAAATGAACAGGGAAATGAACAAGGGAATGAACTGTGGACACTCCCGGACACTCGACAAACC
>WNGS01052707.1:2500-10625 GCA_020271785.1 Procambarus virginalis
TTAACTCCAATAAAAAAATTGACTCATACATAATGAAATGGGAGCTCTATCATTTCATAAGAAAAAATTAGAGAAAATATATTAATTCATGAAAACTTGGCTTATTAGGCAAATCGGGCCTTGCATAGTAGGCTCAGAAGTGCGTTCTGGCTACTAGGTACGACATATATATATATTATATATATATATATATATATATATATATATATATATATATATATATATATATATATATATATATATATACATGTTATTAATATGACCGAAAAAGTAAGATTAATAATTCTATCACGAATTTTCTCAATATTTCATATGTTTCTTTTCACTGTCGATGGTAATTAAAAATCAATTCTCCAAAATTAATTTTGATTTCTAGTCTGACGCGACACTTGAACGCGTTTCGTAATAAATTATTACATTTTTCAAAGACTTTAGTTTACACGCACACAACTATAACCTGCAAACACTAAACAGAGTTCTACTATACATACCTGTTATTTAAACAGCTTTCATCTTATATACCCGCTTGGGTGAGGTGATATGTTACAAGAGTTTTGGATGAGGTGAACAAAACTTTCAACACAAGATAGAGCAAACTTTCAACACAAGACAGAACACGGTGCAATGGGTATAAATTGGGTAAATTAAAGGGAAGAATGAAAGTAACTGCAAAGGCCTATTGGCCCATATTTCTTGATGCTTCTATATTGGTGCGGAGTCCTGAAGTGGGTAGAATATAATTGTGCATTAATTGGCTGTTGATTGCTGGTGTTGACTTCTTGATGTGTAGTGCCTCGCAGATGTCTAGCCGCCTGCTGTCGCTGTATCTATCGATGATTTCTGTGTCGTTTGCTAAGATTTCTCTGGTGATGGTCTGGTTGTGGGAAGAGATTATATGTTCCTTAATGGAGCACTGTTGCTTATGCATCGTTAATCGCCTGGAAAGAGATGTTGTTGTCTTGCCTATATACTGAGTTCTTGAGGCTTACTGTCCCCAAGTGGGCATTTGAAGGCATAGACGACGTTGGTCCCTTTTAAAGCGTTCTGCTCCGTGTCTGGAGAGTTTCTCATGAGTAGGCTGGCCGTTTTCTTGGTTTTATAGTAAATCGTCAGTTGTATCTTCTGATTTTTGTCTGTAGGGATAACATTTCTATTAACAATATCTTTCAGGACCATTTCCTCCATTTTATGAGCTGTGGAAAAGAAGTTCCTGTAAAATAGTCTAATAGGGGGTACAGGTGTTGTGTTAGTTGTCTCTTCAGAGGTTGCATGGCGTTTCACCTTCCTTCTAATGATGTCTTCAACGAAACCATTGGAGAAGCCATTGTTGACTAGGACCTGCCTTACCCTACAGAGTTCTTTATCGAGTTTGCTTCCATCTTGAGCTGTGGCTGAGAGCACGGTCGACATAAGCGTTAACAACACTCCTCTTGTACCTGTCTGAGCAGTCACTGTTGGCACTGAGGCACATTCCTATGTTTGTTTCCTTAGTGTAGAATGCAGTGTGGAAATCTTCGCTCCTTTCCATGACTGTTACATCTAGAAAGGGCAGCTTCCCATTCTTCTCCATCTCGTAAGTGAAACGCAACACAGAATTCCGCTCAAATACCTCTTTCAGTTCCTGCAGATGTTTGACATCAGGTACCTGTGTAAAAATGTCAACATACCTGCAGTATATGGCCGGTTTCAAGTTCATGTCGATTACGACCTTCTGTTCGATGGTACCCATGTAGAAGTTCGCAAACAGGACGCCTAGGGGAGAACCCATGGCGACCCCATCTACTTTCTTATACATGTGCCCATCCGGGCTCAAGAAGGGTGCATCTTTAGTACAAGCTTGGAGTAGTTTCCCTAGAATGTTTTCTGGTAGGTCAAGAGAAGTACAGGCCGGATCACGATACACTCTGTCCGCTATCATCCCGATTGTTTCATCCACAGGTACGTTGGTAAACAGTGATTCTACGTCCAACGAGGCTCTTATCCATGCGGCCCGCGTTCCCCTCAGTAAGTCAACAAATTCCTTTGGAAACTTCAGGTTGAGTCGCTTCGCCAGTCTGTTCGTGGGTGTGGGTATCTGGCTGATGATTGGCCAAAGTGGGTTTTCAGGCTTGCGTGTCTTGACATTTCCATACACATACCCCGGTTTATATTCCCCAATAATCTTTGGCAGGGGGAGTCCGGATTTCTTGGCGTTCACAGTTTCGATCAATCTGTTAACCTTTGCTTTCAATTCCGCTGTAGTGTCCTTCGTTGCCCATTGAAATTTAGTTTGGTCAGAGAGTATGAGGTTCATTTTCGCCAGATATTCGTCTTTTTTGAAAATGACGTATATTGGCGACTTGTCACCTCTCCTGACGATTATCTCCTTGTTCTCACGAAGGCTCTTAGCTGCCACTTTGAGCTCGGGGGTCAGTATGGTGCTTCTGTAGTTGCCTCGAATCTTTCCTCCTTCTGCAATAAGTTCTGCTTGTAAGGTGTCTTTGGTGGTGACCTTCTTTTGCGTCTCGAGGTCGAATATGTCGTCCAAAAGGATCTCCAACTCCACTTTCCGGGCCATCTCACTTGGTCTGGACATAACGTGACAGTTTATACCCAGATATAGTAGAGTGACTTGGTCCTCAGTGAGGTTGATTCCAGCAAGGTTCAGGAAGCCGTCTCTTGGTCGTGGAATCGCCATAGGTCCTCCACATAATGTTGTTAGTTTCTTGATTATCCTGGTTTCGGTGCTGAGGTGATGACGATCTGTGTGGATGTCGAGGTGTTGCTCGATACGAGTACGGCGGTTTTCGTATCGATTCCACGACCAATATATATATATATATATATATATATATATATATATATATATATATATATATATATATATATATATATATATATATATATATATATATATATATTGTGACGATAATCTCTTCCCAGAGATTGAGCCTGCTATTTCCTTACTTCATCACGTTCTCAACAATATGCAAGATACGTTTTATAGTGGCTTAACGTATATATCAAGACAGCCACCGCAACTGCAACTCCCTCCTTCCCCAACTTCTGCACACCTGGTCGACCTGCCAACTGCTGCTCCCAGCCAAACTAGCGACTTGCGGCCGTCCTGCGTTCTCATTGGCCGCCAACCAACACACCACCCCCGCTCCACGCCAATCACATCATCGCCAGTCATTGTTGGAGTCCCTTGCAGCTCTGCCAGCCAGAATATATCTCGTGCTCCTGCTGTGAACACCTAATTTGACCCACCTCGTGTGATCAAATAAGAGGTTTATAGCTAGCGCATATATTCCCAGCACCATTTATCTTTGTTAACGTAACCAGTTCCCCCCTTTTCAATTTGTTATATCTTTTTATGTGTTTTTCTTTTACATTATTTTAAATGCCAAGGAATTGTCTTTATTTTATTTTGTTTTCTAGATTAAGTAAAGTACTTTTTTAATTTTGTGTTTTCGTGTATCTTGCCTTACCACAGATTATCAGACAAGCAGTCACTCTTTTTTTTCCTTTTTTTTTTTATAACTTAAATGTATGTGGCCCAGCATTGACATCTGCTATTTGGAAGACTGCCGACCACCATTTCCAACACGTTACCGTCACATATAATTGGGGGCCTGTCCACGGAGCTTCACTCAGGTATTGGTAATTGTGGTAAGCGTACTTGGCTTTCATTTCCCTTGCTTTCATTATTTACATTAATCATTTTTTATTTTATATGGTGCTGTGTATATTGTGCATTACGGGAGTAGCATATGGTGAGAGTGAGACAACTTTGGATTACGTGGTGACTGTAGGCCGCAGTCATACTCTTAATTGGTCGTCTCCCCCTTCCGTGTTATTATCCGTGTTTAACATCTTTTGTCCCCAGATATTTCTCACATTTTTGACAGATTATCACATAGGTACCCTGGTACTGTGGTCTGTCTCCGGGTCAATAGCACCTAAGTCCTGCAATCCGACTCTAGGAGGAAAAAGAGGGCTTTAGATCCTCTAGCACGAACTATTATTGGCGAGTTGGGACCTCGCCGATAGTTCTCGTCACCAGTTGACACTCGCACCCCTACTCGTCGGTCAGACTGATGGTATTTACCCAAGGTAGGGAATTGGCGTTCTTTCTTTTGAGCACAAAGTTCGCTAATTCTGTAAATACCATATTCAATTTCAGTGGGTACCTTTGCTTATGTTCTATAGTGACTTGGCAAGGTATGACTACATTTTTTGGACTACCTCATTTATTTTGAAGCCATTTAGTGTTTCACTTGTCTTTTAAACTCAGTTTCCACTAATTAGTAGGATTTTCTTGCCTTTATCCTCCCACAGTGAGTACCAGGTACAAGATTTCCTGCGACCTTATTCATTTACCATCTTGAATTAACTTTAATTATTAATAATTCCCCACAGGATAGGTATCAGTTGCCACGTTTCCTGTTTCTGACATTCACCATATTCTCACTGTATATTCGTGTCTCCTTTATTTTGCTATATTTTCACAATGTTCCGCCTACAAGCTTTCAAGTCAAATCCAGAAGGTGAAATAGGGAACTTACGTCATGCAAGAAGGGTCGAATTGATAACTCTTGCACACGAGTATCAATTGGAAGTTCCACCTGGCGCCAACAAATATACCGTAAATAATATAATTGTAGATTATCTTTTGGATGAAGGGAAGATAGATTCTGATACTCATGACCAATACACTATTTCAGATAAACATGACTTGACAGCAATAAAACTTAAGTTAGAACTTGCTAAGATCGAGCGGGAGCAACAAAGGAAGCAGCTGCAATCAGAGAGCGTGAAGCTGCCCTCAGAAAGGAAGAACAAGAGCGTGAAGCTGCAATCAGAAAGGAAGAACAAGAGCGTGAAGCTGCAATCAGAGAACGTGAAGCTGCCCTCAGAAAGGAAGAACGTGAAAGAGAGGCCGCACTGAAGAAAGAAGAAAGTGAACGTGAGTTGGCCTTATACAAACAGCGACTCGAGATGCAACGTGACCACGACAAACGACAGGCAGAAGCAGCTCTAAACTGTCGTGACCGAGAACTCACGAGGGACGCTGCACACCAAGCTCAACTCCAACAAGCGGCAGCTAGTCTTCCTCCCAGTTTCAATGTCTCCCATGCAAGTAAGTTAATGCCCCCGTTCATCGAAACGGAGGTTGATGTGTTTTTTACCACTTTTGAGACCCTTGCTGATCAACTTAATTGGCCTGACGACCAATGGGCTACCCTTCTCCGAGTACATTTAACAGGTAGAGCAGCAGTCACACTCAGCACTTTGGCATCAGAAAACGACTACACCACCCTGAAGCAAGCTGTGTTGGACGCCTACCTTCTCTCCACCGAAAGCTATCGACGAAAGTTTCGTGACTACGTCAAGGCAAGTACCACCACCTTCTTAGAATTTGCTAACACCAAACGAAGATATTTCATGAAATGGCTGGAGGCAGCACATGTCTCTACTTTTTCAGAGCTTGTCAACCTCATACTGGTTGAAGATTTTTGAGACGTGTACCTCCTCCTGTCCGCCTATACTTAGCAGACAAAGAAGAGACGGATTTGGTGAAGTGCGCGAAGTCAGCTGACACTTACAGCCTCATCCACCGGCTGACACCAGAACCTACCAGCAAGAAGTCTTGGTACAGTTACGAGAAAGCGAGCCCAGATCAAGGTACCTCTCAACTGTACTGCAGGTATTGTCGACTATATGGACACACCATTGACAAATGTGGTAAGTCCCAATCTAAAGGTAACATCGAACCTCCTAAGTCTAAACCTACTCACCCTAAGTCCGGTAAGCCTGTAATGAATGTTGGTGTTCATGCTAATGATCTCTCTCTCTTTAGCAAGCATCTATATCCAGGAACTATCTCTACCCACGGTTCAGATTCAGAGGGACGTTTTGGACTTAAGATCCTGCGGGACACAGCGGCTCTACAATCGATCGTCTTGAAATCAGCTGTGCCCAACGTCGCCTACACAGGAGAGACTGTGTTCATCACTGACCTTACTGCTACAACTCCTTATCCCCTTGCCAGAGTTTACCTAGATTGTCCCTTCGTGACCGGTGAAGTCCAAGTCGCCGTCAGGGAAAAGCCTTTTCCCATGCCTGGAGTGCAACTTCTCCTGGGCAACGACTTGGCAGAAGACCAACAACCAAACAACCTGATCGTCAAGGACATATCCGAGGTAAGCAACTCTGTGTTGGATAACCCGATTTTTGAGCATGTTCCAGCAAAGGTTCAAGAGAGTGATGAAGGTTCTCCTCCTGTTATGGTGACCACCCGTGCTCAAGCTGCACGACCACAGCCAGCTGACTCTACTGCTACCGCTGTCCCTCAGGACCCTTCGAAACTACCCCTAACCTGACCGCTGTGGAGTTCCGTAAGTTACAGAGAGATGATCTTACCTTGACACCATTATTCTTTCAGGCTGAAACCCAATCCGACAGTGTTCCTGGGTTCTTTATGGAGAACGAAATACTCTATCGCAGGTATAGACCCAGTAAACTGAAGGACGAGGACGATTGGGCAGACGTTGAACAACTAGTGATTCCTACCAGCCTGCGGCCCACGATTCTACACCTGGCCCACGGCGCTTTGTCACACTACGGGTTCAACAAGACTTACCATGGAATTCGACAAGACTACTACTGGCCAGGTATGGTAAACGACGTCAAGAATCATGTCAATTATGCCACGTGTGTCAGTTAGCCGGGAAACCGAACGTTTCCATTCCCAGAGCACCACTGATACCCATCCAGGTGCCTGAGGAACCGTTCCACAAACTTATTATTGACTGTGTTGGTCCTTTGCCTCGGACCAGTGCAGGCAATGCATATATCTTAACCATCCTGTGTCCTACCACCAGATTTCCGATAGCAGTTCCAGTGAAAAATATTACGGCTGCTACAGTGGTGAAGAATCTACTGAAAATCTTCACCCAGTATGGATTTCCGAGGGAGATACAGAGCGACTGTGGCACCAACTTCACCAGTGATCTCTTCAAACGGACTCTGGAGGAGTTCAACATCAAACAGGTACTGTCCAGCCCCTATCATCCTGCTTCACAGGGTTCTCTCGAGCGTAGTCATCAAACCATCAAGGCACTCTTAAAAAAGTTTGTAATGAGACCTCAAAGGATTGGGATAGGCAAATTGATCTCATCATGTGTATTTTCAGAAGTCTTCCCAACGAGTCACTAGGAGTATCTCCTTATGAGATGCTCTACGGACGTAAGTGCCGTACACCTCTCAAGGCTTTCAAGGATTCTCTACGTGATGCCACCTTCAGTGAGCATCAGAATGTGCCCCAGTATCTTCAAAATCTCCGACACATTCTAGAGAGGGTCCATTCCTTTGCCAGCAACAACCTACAGAAAGCCCAGGAGAGGATGAAGACTCGTTACGACCAGCACTGTAAAGTAAGGAAGTTTAAACCAGGAGACTTAGTGCTTGCCTATTTCCCTATCCCAGGTTCTCCTTTACAGAACAGGTTCTCAGGACCCTACCGTGTTAAGGAGTGCCGGAACAACTTCAACTACGTTCTCGAGACCCCCGATAGGCGGCGGAAGACCCAGCTGTGCCACATCAATTTACTCAAGCCCTACCATGGGGTTCCTCCCACTGTGTTAACCAATTTCACCTCATTTACAGGTCCATATAGCCACAGTGAGACCTTCCCTGCTTCTCCTTCCGAAAGCACTGACACTGAGACAGCGCTTTCTAATTCGGAAATCCTTACTGACCTTCACCATCATTTTCAACACCATAATTGTGCTCCTTATCATATTCTAATACTTCTCTCGCCTCGCCAGATATCAAGTCTCCCATCCTCCATAGCGACGCCAGTGGTACCGGCAACGTGGGTGACCTAGTACAACAAGGCGAAGAGACTCTACATACCAACTACCATAAACGACACCACGAGCAACAAGGAGCTACTCGTCGTCCTGAACAGGCAACACTTTGCTCCATACCCGCAAAGTACTCAGTCCACCACCATCTACATGGACCACAACCATCTTCATTTCCTACAGACAGCCCAACTCAACCATCGACTACTTCTATAATGGGCTTGCCAGCTACATCATTTCACCTCAAGATTGCCACACCAGAGTCTGACTACATC
>WNGS01052711.1:0-10062 GCA_020271785.1 Procambarus virginalis
GTCTGTGACTTCCGGGGCACACTAGCTTGCCTTCGACTTAGTTATGGCCCATCCTGGTTGTGGGGAGTCTGTGGGCCTGCAGGCCGCCCCATGCGTCTTCCTGGTGGGCCTCCCTTGGCCGGTCTAGCCTGGCCTCGGGCCGGCTTGGGGTGTACATGAGCTCCCGGTTCCCCATCCAGCCGGTTTTGAGCGGGGTTTCTCCGCCGTCGGTCGCCTGGTAGGCGGGTTCCTGGGCCTGCTGGGTTCTGTCGTGTCTCCGTGGGCCCTGTCTGGGGTCTATCTGCTCCGTTCTCTGCCTTTGCCGGAGCGAGTTGCTCTTTACCTGTGGCATGTTGCGGTGGTGTATACTCCTAGTTGTGCTTGCGGGGGTTGAGCTCTGGCTCTTTGGTCCCGCCTCTCAAACGTCAATCTTATAACAGGTGTACAGTTTCCTGAGCCTATTGGGCTCTATCATTTCTACACTTGCAACTGAGTTTGGAGTCAGCCTCCACCACATCGCTTCCTAATGCATTCCATTTGTCAACCACTCTGACACTAAAAAAGTTCTTTCTAATATCTCTGTGGCTCATTTGGGCATTCAGTTTCCACCTGCGTCCCCTAGTGCGTGTGCCCCTTGTGTTAAACAGCCTGTCTTTATCCACCAGGTTGTATGTTGCTACTACTGCGCGTGTGCATTAGTACCGTGTTTCGCAGTGGCGTGTCCTTACTCCTGGGTTTTTTTATGCTTCTGCTCTTTCGTCCTGCCTCACCCCAGTCGTTTTCCTGGCATCTCCTTTGGTCAGTTTTGCCTGCACTTGCTGCTATGTTGGGGGATGTGGTCGGTTTCCACCACTTCATTGTTTGTGTGTTCCCTTGTTTTCCTCCTCTGCCACAGGGGTGTTCTGCGTGTGTTCCTTGGCTTCTTGGGCTTTTTTCGGCCTGTGTCCTGTGGTGTGCTTCTTTGTCTCGGTCTGTTGCTGTTGCTCGTACCTCTTGGTTCGGGTACGGTTCTGGCGGCAACCCTTCCGCCTTCTTTGGTTTCCTTGCTTGCCCTGCCACTTGGTTTTTGGGGTCTTGCGATGTCTCGCGTCGGACCCGTCATTTGTTCTCCTGGCGGGTTTGCTTGCTTTGGGATTTGTCTGTTCGGCAGACGTTCCATCTCCTTGTACCACCTGAGTTCGGTGGTCGCGCCCGAGATCTTCTTGCGGCTCCGCCTTTTTCCTGGGCTCGGAGGGGCCTTGTCGGGGCTGCTTCCGTCTGCCTCGTGGTCTCGCCTCCGGCTGGTGGTCGGTGTCCCACCTGCGTGTTTCTCTTGGCGGCAGTATGGGGTGTTTTGGCGGTCCTTCCTTTTCCTGTACCTTCATAGGTGGTTCCTCTTGTTAGCGTCGGCCTGGTTTTTGGTGGGGGTTGGGGGCCGTCGTCGTGCCACATACTGTCGCCTCTCTCTTTTTGTGCGGCGCTGGCGGAGCTGCTTTGGCTTGCTTTCGGTCTTGCTTCTACACCGCTTAGTAAGCTGTCTTGTGCTTCGTTTCCCCTCCGGCCTGTTCGTGCGCCGCTTGCACCATCCTGGTATCTGGTCAGCGTGCTCTGTCTTCTCCTCGGTTGGTAGTGCCTCTTCGGTTCCGGTTTGTTTTTCGTCGGCTCTTTTCCTTTTGGCATTTGCCTCTGGGGGTCGGGTCGCTGAGTTTTCCTGCTCCTTTGGTTTTAGCGTTTTGGTTGTTTGGGTGGTGTCCGCCTCCCGGTTCCGTCCCTTTGATCTTCCTCTGTGGGTAGTTAGCTCCGGGGAGCCGACGGGGCTCCCCCCAGAAAACCAGCGTTGAATGTAATGAAACGCCATTTTCTGGGTGAGTCCCGGAGGCTCCCCGGCAACCCTCCCTCCCTCCGGTCGGCGGTTTTTCGCGTGTCTTGACATCCAGCCTCAGAACTGATGGGTGGATAGCCGGCGTGGGAGGTCTGGGGCTCCACCTTCCCCCTCCCGGGGAGGGGGGAGCTGCGCAGACAGCGGCGCGGTGACGTGTGACGTCACACTAGTTTGCTTGTTTTTCTGTTTGGGAGTTCTATCCACTAGTTCGGATTTTGGTAGCAATTTTAACCAGAATAGGAGTTTGTTTTGGGGCGCTTACCTTTCTGGGTGCCTGTCCCGGTCGATGGCAGACATAGAATGCTTCCAACCACACGGGGGCTTCTATAGGCCATTGCTCCCCTTGCCTCTCTGAGGGGGCCCGGTTCTGGCCGTGGTCCCCGGTAGGCCTAAGAACTCCATACACATGACTGATGCCAAAGTCTGAAATTAGCATATCAGCCTGGGATAGCTCCGGGGAGCCTCCGGGACTCACCCAGAAAATGGCGTTTCATTACATTCAACGCTGGTTTTTTGATAGAATGGGTAGATTTGATATTGGTCTATAATTATTTATGTCCGCCGGATTGCCTCCTTTATGGACTGGCGTTACTCTTGCTTTTTTGAGGATATCAGGGAAGGTGTGACACTCTATAGATTTGTTGAACAGTAGGGCTATGGGTGAGGCAAGGGCATGGGAGGCTCTCTTGTATACAATGGACGGAATTTCACTGGTGTTCCCTGCCTTGGTTTTTAGAGAGTGTATGATGGACACAACATCTGCCGGGCTGATTGGTGAAAGGAGAAGAGAGTTTGGATAGCTGCCTGAGAGATATGTGTTAATATGTGTCTGAGTCTGTGGGATTTTACTGGCAAGATTAGCACCAACCGATGAAAAGAAACTATTAATTCATTTGCCATTTTTTTTTTTTTTTTTTTGAGATATATACAAGAGTTGTTACATTCTTGTACAGCCACTAGTACGCGTAGCGTTTTGGGCAGGTCCCTGGAATATGATCCCGCCGCGAAGAATCGTTTTTTCATCCAAGTACACATTTTACTGTTGCGTTAAACAGAGGCTACAGTTAAGGAATTGCGCCCAGTAAATCCTCCCCGGCCAGGATACGAACCCATGACATAGCGCTCGCGGAACGCCAGGCGAGTGTCTTACCACTACACCACGGAGACTGTTGACTGATTTCTAAATCAGTTGACAGTATATCCCCATCCTTGTAGAGCTTTATTTGGTTATGTGAGTGTTGCTTAGTTCCTAGGATACTAGAGATTGTTTTCCAAGTGCTTTTCATGTTACCTTTTGCTTCATTGAATCTATTCACATAATATGCTAGTTTTGCCTTTCTTATGATACTGGTAAGCATTGATGAGTACCTTTTAGCTACTTCCTTTGAAACTAGGCCAATCCTAAGTTTCTTTTCATATTCGTGTTTCTTGTTGATTGAGTTGAGAATGCCACTTGTGAGCCATGGATTGTTTAATCTTTTGTCAGTTACTTGCTTGGTAAAAAGGGGACAATGAAGGTTGTAGAGACTGAGAGTTTTGGAGAGGAAGAGGGTAGCTAATGAATTTATATCCTGGGTATTATTGAATTCAGAATCCCAGTTAATATTGTGAAGTGCATCTGTAAGATTGCCTAAAGCTGATTCACTGTGTAGCCTAAATGAAAGTTTCTTGCTTTTTGGTGGTGTTATTTCCATGTTCGCTATGAGAAAGGTAGGATAGTGGTCAGTTGTTCTGTCGTAGATTATACCAGGTACAAGGGAACTGTTATGTTTGTCCATATGTGGTCCAAGGTAGTGGCTGATGTTTGAGTGACTCGGGTAGGTTTGGTGATTGTGGGGATTAGCATACAGGAGTTCATGCTGTTAAGGAAATAGTCAACTTGAGAGCAATTTTGTTTTCCCAGGTCAATATTAAAGTCTCCTCCCAGAATGATGTGGTTTTTGTTGAGATTGTTGTTTATAATAAGATTCCTTAGGTTGTCTGAGAAAGAAGCTATGTTAGTGTTGGGAAATCTATAGATGGCTCCAATAGTCAAAGAGGATTTAAGGGATTTAATTGTGAACTGAGCAAAAGTATATTCACAGTAGTCATCTCTGTCACTAATAACACTGTTGCAGATAAATGTATCTCGGTAATATATAGCTGTGCCACCACCTTTTTTATTAGGCCTACAGTTATGAATGGCTTTATAACCAGCTAAGTTGTAGAGTTGGGTATAGTCTTTATTTAGCCAAGTTTCTGTTAGAATAATGAACGATAAGTTAGTACCTAGTGCTGTGAGTAATGCATTTAAATCGTCAAAATGTTTACCAAGAGATCTAACATTTTGGTTGTAAACTGATAAACAGGTGGTATTTTGGAGTTTGTTTTTAGCCTGGTGTGCTGTGAAATACTTGCAATAATGATGATCAATGTGCTGGTTGGTGTAGATATGAGATAAAAGATTTTGATCAGGATCAATATCAGTGTGCATAAAGATGCAGATAAAGGGATCACGATACAAGATACACGATAAAGCAAAACACAAGAATAAAAGCAAATACAATAAAATAGTAACAACTTAGAAGTAAAATAAAGATCCAATAGATAGCCAGGAAGGACACAGAAGTTACATAAAATAAAAAACAAAAAATCAGTAGAGATTGACAATATAAATGTAAAATAAAAAATAATAAGAATAATAAATCATAAAGTAAAATGATCTTGAAGATAATTGGCTTAGTAATGGTTAATTAAAATCCTATAATTGGTATGAACCTAAGAAAACAAAATGAACTCAATAGATAATTCCGAAAAAAAAGATGACATGTAAAACTTATTAAATCTTGAAATTTACTCTAATATAAATCTAAGTGTAAAAATAAACAGGGTGAAAGTATATTCGTGTGGAATATTTTACTATGATACTGAGGTAGATGCTTATATAAACAATTATACTATTAATTAATTCCAATAAATGATTACAAGAAACAAATACCAAGTTACTTTAAATATAACAGGGTAATAGAAAAGCCCTAGGTTTAGTGACAAGGGGATTAGCTAAGACCAAATAATTAAGAGTAAAAAAACAGGCAAAGATGCCAAACAAAAAAAAAAAAAAAAATAAAAATATAAACCTTTGGAAAGGAAAGGCAGAGCTTAAGTACACTTTGGTTGTATGTGAGACTACAAAATATGTTCAGGTTATTCAGCTGATATCCCACAGTCATCCAGGAAAGAAGTGAGGTGTGCTTCAGTGGTTATCACATAAGTTTTTCCAGTGTCAGTCTTCCTAGCTATTATTTTACCATCACGCACAAAACAATGTTTAATAGCAGAGGATCTTTTGCAGATTCCACGTAGTTTAAATAAGAGATTTTGTCTGAACCTGGTTAGACATTCGTTCACATAAACATTGGATTTCCCAGCGACTGCAGCAGTGATAAGGTCTGACTTGCGGGAGCAGCTATCCAATTTCACACGAATCCTCCTGTTATTTGGACCAGATGATTTCGTACCCACTCTATAAGCTGACTTGATGTCACTTGCTTCGATTGAGTAATTCAACTTGGTACGCAATTCCTGGATCACGATGGCAGTACAGTCTTCTCTGTCAGTTTCTTGGGGAAAATCATTTGATGAGATGATAACAGAATCAAGGAGCTTAAGTTGGTCTGATTCATCTTGGGTTGCAGTGTGTTGCTGTTGTAGGGAGTTAAAATGGTTCTCTAACTTTTGTAACATCTCTTATATGCATTTAGTCCTGTAGAGAATTCTATTGTGAACACATTGATACCAAATTGAATATCTTGGGACGAGAATTGAGCTGACAAAGGTGAAAAGAGTATACACTTTTCAGAATTTACCGCGCTCTCCCTAGTGCTCCCGCAGAACCCTCAAACCCACCCAGGGTAGTGAGGCGCTTGGGGGCCAGAGCGCCAAAGTATTAAATCTATGACATTTTCTATAGCCTCTTGTTTTTGAAGTTCCTGAAGCAGTGCTGTTGAGGGCAAGTGTAGGAGGAAGGGTGAGGGATTCACAATCATTTTGTGATTGGCTCTATTGGTTGTGGTTGAGGTTTGTGGCACTCATACATAGGGACTCATCCAGATTTTAGCTGGGAGGTGTTGGATGAAGAGAGGGCAACCATAGGGAGTAAATGTGCAGTAGAAGGATATCTGTAAACGTTCTCATACAGACAGAGGTATTATATCATGTTACTGGTTTAATAGTGCGGTATTTCTGTAAGCTGATTCACTGTTAGTTTAGTAGTCTAGTGCTTTCCCATCTATCTAGTTTCCTACCCACCCCCAGCCAGCCAGCCAGCCAGCCAAATACCCAGCCAGCCAGCCAGCCAAATACCCAGCCAGCCAGCCAAATTCCCATCCAGCAAGCCAAATACTCAGCCCAATACCCAGCCAGCCAGCCCAATACCCAGCCAGCCAGCCCAATACCCAGCCAGCCAGCCCAATACCCAGCCAGCCAGCCCAACACCCAGCCAGCCAGCCCAATACCCAGCCAGCCAGCCCAATACCCAGCCAGCCAGCCCAATACCCAGCCAGCTAGCCCAATACCTAGCCAGCCAGCCAAATACCCAGCCAGCCAGCCAAATACCCAGCCAGCCAGCCAAATACCCAAATACACAGCCAGCCAGCCTAATACCCAGCCAAATACCCAAATACCCAGCCAGCCAGCCAGTCCAATACTCAATGAGCCAGCCCAATACCCAGTGTCGGGGTTCACGGTTCGGGTTAAGCAACGGTAGACTAGATATCCTCTCGAGGTGGTTGCTCTGACAATAACCCTTACTCACTGCCATTCTGCGGGTCTTCCCTCGATCCTCTCGGCGCCACTGCACACCCAGGAGAGTACCCCCAGTCAATCTCACAACCGGCCTTAAGTTGTAAAGTGAGTGGAGACACAGATTGTTCCCTCAATCTGTGTGCCCGCCCCGGCAAAGAACTCTCACACAGCCTCCAAGGTCGCCAACTGGTGTTTTTAGGTGTCCAGTAACACCACAGTGGTGTTGTGTAATTGTGGTAATTGTGGTAAGATCAAGTTCGACTAGTTTGGTCTCAGGCAAGTAATTATTTCTGTCACTCTTTTATCTCCTTTTGGCAGTCACAAGATAAATGGAGGGGATGATATAAACACCAACGAGTTTTGGTATTTTACTTAAAAACAACGAGAAACATATGCATGAATAAACATATCAGGATCAAGTACATAAACTGCTCTCTCCTCAGCAAATAATCTGGAATGCTCCAAATGGCAACACGCTCCCTCATTAACGTCACTTGTCAAAATCAGCTGATCTCGCTGGGCCTAACGCTCGTAAGAAAAGTTATTTGCTTTTTTTTTTTTTTTTTTTTTTTCTACCACAGACGTGGCCACACATTAACAATGCTAACCAGCATATATACATTTTCTTCTGTCCTCCATAGACAGGGTTAGAGATGTGTTAAACATATATTTGAAGGGTTTATTGAACAATCAACCACTGAAGGTGAGTCGGTGCTTTAACACTTTCGCGCGCCCATCCCGTACATATACGACGGCAATATTTCTATCGGTTGTGCGGTCGCGTCGTACATTTACGGTCCGTATTAAAATAATTGTAAAAAATCCATCTTAAATCCGATTTACTTGGGGTTTGTTTCAAACTGTGCGCAATGAAATTCCCGTTCTCTCAGGTAGGCCGAATGTCACGTCGGCCTACTGGGCCACGTGACAGGCCCATTTTGTTGTCACGTGGAGCGATCACATCTCTCTCCCCTCGCGCGCCAAACTTGCACGGTTTCAAGGATTTTACCCGTTTCTGTGTGTTTGTAACCAACTACATTCATCAATAATGGATCCAGCACCAGGCCCAAGCGGTGTTTCGGCTACAGGAGCCTCTGATTCATCTGGAAAAGTCAAGATTACCGACATCTATAGGAGGTTCTCTGGATTGAGGCTCACTCCCACCAAGATTCCCAATCTCTTGGATGCCTTTGATCAAGTGGATTTGGATGGAAGTGAGGCAGAAGGTGAGGATTTAGAAGAAGAATGTGAATTTGGGGGGCCTGGAGCCCATGGGGCTGAATCGACAGAAGGAGGACACTGAAGGCCTAACAGAGGAGGGGGCACCAGCACCACTGCCTCTCACCACAAGGCGCACACGTGGTGCGTGCATGCCTAAAATCCAGCTAAGGAAACGACCTCCTACTCGTCGTTTGAAAATAACCCCATTTGTTGATAGTAGGAGTGATTCAAGCTATGAATTATCAGGTGAGGATGAACCGAGTGAGGAAGATGAGGCACCCCAGCCTTCTCGCAAGCGTACACGTCCGGTACGTACTCGCCAGCCTGGGGCCAGTGTTGTGTGGCTTGAGGACAATATTCCACCATTGGGGTCTACACGTGTGGAACAATTAGACTCGTACGTGGCGCCCCAAAAGACCTGCAACATATAGCGAAGACTAAGATTGATGTGGATACCACAGTCTACCGCCGCAAGGACAACACCTTCATTCTGCTGTGGAAAGACAAGCGAGTTGTCTCTATGATTACCAACCTCCACAATGCAGACACAAATAGAGTTCAAAAACGCAAACGAGTTCGTAGGCCAGATGGAACAACAGGACTACAGCAGGTTGTGGTGAACAAACCAAAGGCAATTATTGACTACAATAAGTTCATGAAGGGTGTTGACCACTTTGATCAAATGGTAAAGTATTACCATTTCGCCAGGAAATGTCACAAGTGGACAAAGAAAATAACCTTTTATTTCCTGCAAATGGCTTTGCAAAACGCTTATGCATTGTACAAGGCCAACACAGATGACCGAAAGAAACTAACTCTGCTCCAGTTTCATGAGGTTGCTATTTGGGCTTTATTGAAATTTGACAAGGAAGAGTGGCCTGCAACAACAACACCATCTCCTCATTTAGTTCATTCTCCAGACATAAATGATGACACTGGTCCTGTGTATCCTGCTGCTAACCCGTCAACACCTGGCCCGTCGGGTGTGAGGCGCCCTCTCTTCACGTCTACACCTCGTGCTGAAGCCGACCATGAATCTGATGAAGATATTTCATCTGCTACACTGTTGTTTGAAGACAATGGTGAGAGCGACGATTCAGACTGTAGTGTACAACCAACACAGAGACAACAGGGACGTGTTGTTTTATCAGAGACTCGCCTGAACTACAAATTGAAGCATGAACTTGTAAAACTCCCCAAACGTCGCAGGTGTCAAGTGTGTTCAAAGTCGGGTATTAGGAAGGAAACTGGTATAGCATGCAAGACATGCGATGTTCCACTTTGTGTCATACCGTGTTACACCAGTTATCACAGGAAAAGGGTGTATTGGGTGGACAAGAAGTAACCACCCGCACCAGCTTCACTCCACCTACGAACATCTGTTGAGCAACTTCAGGAATCGGTACCTGAAGGAGGTGGAGTGGAGAGAAAATGCTCAACTTATTTTTCTACAATCGTCTTTCCTTTGGTAAGTACACATAATTGTCCTAGGTTGTTGTAGTATTGTAGTCGATTTTCTTAGGAATATTTTGATACCTAAATGACAACTGTAGCACGAAAACTAAAGTAAGTATACACGAAACACCAGAAACTTTTTTTGTGGGTGTTGCGGGTGTGAGTTGGAGTATCCAGAGCGGGTTCCGGTTGTGTGTGTTTGGCCGTCTCTACAGCTGTGAATTCCCAAGAATTGTACTTGATAGGCATATGTCTGTGTAGGGAATTTTATTCCGAACACTATACAAAAAAAAAACGGTGTGAACGAGTATAAACTTGAAAAACATGAACAAAGTAAAAACTTTTTACGTTCACGGGTACAAACACGCGTAAGATTTTATTCGCCGCAAATTTATTTGACGCTCTGTTGACCAATTCTACCCATGTTCTTATAGAACTTTCTATTGCGAACACATTGCTATAAAAATGAAATACGTAGCTCCAGAAATAATGTCAGGACAGTGAAATAAGTATAAACTTTCAAAGCGCTGCATCACAACAGTGTCATCGCTGCTGAAATCACGGCTAACGCTTCGGCCACTTCCCACACTCGTGCGGGTCACCCCGTATCATAATTATACATTGATAGGCATATGTCTGGGTGGGGAATTTTATTGCGAGTTCAGTGATATCAAAATCAATGCTGTAGGATCACTGTGGAGCTGGCAACAAACGAAAGAGTATGAACATTTACTTCCTGTTTGGGTGTCACGGCGAGTCATCTT
>WNGS01052738.1:0-10262 GCA_020271785.1 Procambarus virginalis
TTTTTTCAGTGGCTCTTTTCGCTATGTCATCAACTACCTCATTCATCAGTATTCCCACATGAGAAGGGATCCACATGAATCTTACTTATACCCGTTTTTTCTAATTTCTTAACATTCTCTCTACACTCTATCACAATATTCTGATATACTGGGCGTCTGCTATTTAAAGACTCTAACGCTCCTCTGCTGTCATAAAGAATCAAGCATTTTTACCACATCTGACTACTTCCTGTATCCTCTAATACTCCTTGGAGTTCAGCCTGCGTTGAAGAGACATTGTCAGTTAAGGCGTACCAATACACGTATCTACAGTGCCGATGTCAGTGTACTCCCTGATCAAGACTCCACATCCTGCCTTCCCATCCCTAGCTACTGACCCATCACAGTATACATGTAGAGTGGTCTCTGTGGGCTTTTTCTAATTATACAATCATATGCCCCCTCTCAGCTCTCCTTTTTCATACATACTTTTTTTCTTTTGCAAGGGAGTAATTACTACATCTACATTACAATCCTCCCATGGTGGTGTGAATTTTCTCTTGGGCACAGCAATACATTCTGTAATAACATCATACTTTATAACACTAGAACAGAAGTTATTCATATAATACTCTCTTCTTCATCATACACTGTTCACTACTTCCCACCTTTTGAACCGAGAGGATTAATTCATTAGCTTCCCCTCCCCACTCATTAATCCCTGGCAGAGCTACATTTATCTTTGCAATTCTATCCCCAATACTCTGCAGATTCAGCTCCATTCTCATTATCTCAATCATAGCATTTCTTGGGCATCCTAAGATAATTCTCATGGCTTTCATTTTGTTACCTTCTCCAACTTGCCCATCCTACCTTTACCAAACAAGAAATGACAGGTGCAGCATAATCACAAGAGATCTTACAGTACTCAAGTATATCATTCGTAGCACAGGGACTCCCCACTCCCTTTCCACAGCATGCCAAGGCCTTCAGAGGTTGTAATCCTCTTTCTTCCGACATTGACCCAACAGTCTGTTCATCTCAGCTTCCAAACTCTCGTGGGTATATCCAACATAATATGCCTAAATATTTATATATATTAACTCTCTCTATATTTTTACCGTTTATTTTCAATATAATGGGCCTCCGACTTCTACATTCAAACTTAGTTTTGTTTTAATTACCACCAGTCCAGGTGATTGTATCCACATCTCCCATCGTCACGCTCTCTTCATTGTCTACGCCTTCCTTGCTTATACAGCCTCCCTGCGGCTATACCCAGGAAAGGCTGCGATGTCGTACGCATTCGACTCCGTCCAAATAACTTCCATACTGCCATATTTATTTATATATGATTACCAAACCACACAGGAAAAAATGGAGAAACGACGACGTTTCGGTGTTGTTTCTCATGTTCTGGTGTGTGGCCCGTCGTCATATGTTGTTGTTTAAGATTCGCTACCTAGAACAAAAAGGTCAACGTAGCACGGGCTATGGTGAGCCCGTATATGGTCATCATATCTTCAGCCACGTTATTGTGACTCATCGTCTTCATGTTTTATCCCACTATCCCACCAGTTAAATAACACCAATACTCCTGTCAAATAATATAGTCTGCTTTCAGCCTCTGACACTGCTTTTGAGTTCAATAGTTCTTCTCTTCCATTGGGTCATCCCTTGCAAATGATATTCCATCTTCCAGTACTAATATTCAGGACTATCTTACAGGTAACTATCCACAGTCTCTGTACCTAATGCCTACTAATTCCACTTACAAATCCTGACATAATCCTTTCCCTTAAAACCAAGTCTAGTGCCCTTGAGGAGATACCAACTCTTATTTACAAAAAAATCCAGATTTTTAGCTCCTGCCATTGCATTGCTCTTCAACAAGTTACTTTGAACTCCAAACCTTTCCAGATATTCTAAAAAAAAGCGAGAGTAACCCCTATCCACAAATGTGGTGATCCCACTGATGTTAACAACTTCAGATCTATATCAATTCTGCGAAACTTGTCTAAAATATTTGAAAACTTATCTACAAGCAGCTTTACTCTTATCTAGCCAAACACAATATACTTAGTTAGCTCTTGTCAATATGGCTTCAGACCCCAAAAAAGCACTAACGACGCATTTATTAGTATGATTAACTTGATAAATGCAGCTCTTGATAAAAAATGAGTTCCTATTTGGTTATTTGAGGACCTGCGTAAGGCTTGTGGCACTGTCAACCACCAAAACCTTCTTCTTAAATTACAACATTATGGAGTCAGAGGACACTCACTGCAGTATCTTAACTCCTACCTTACTGACAGACTCCAGTATGTTTCTGTGAATAATTCATTTCTCCCACCCTACCCATCAATATTGATGTTCCCCAGGGCAGCATACTTGGCCCTCTCCTCTTTCTCATCTACATTAAAGACCTTCCAAATGCCTCCCAACATCTCAAACCAATTCTATTTGCTAACGACACGACCTTCATTTACTCCAGTCCTGACCCCCTTGCTCTAAATGTTACAGTGAATACTGAGGTAAATAAAGTTCATCACTGGCTAACTGCCAACAAACTCACCCACAATATTGACAAAACTTTCTATATTTTGTTTGGCATAAATCCTCAAATCAAATAAACTCAGGATTAACAATACTCAAATTTGTAACAAAGTAGATGGCAAATTCCGTTCGTTCTCATTGACCGCAAGCTGATTTCCAGGGACACATTCTAAATTATAAAAAAGTTTCAAAAACTGTTAGCATTCTTTCTAATATCAGATATTATGTACCTCGCCCTGCCCTGGTGACACTCTATTACTCTTATCTCAACTATGGTATTTGTGCGTGGGGTTCTACTACCCAAATCATTTACGTCTTCAATTACTCAACACAGCTGCTATTAGGACAATCTGTAACTCTGCCCCAGACATCACTCGGTACCCTTACTCAAATCTCTGAATATGTTGATATTAAGTCACTGCACACCCTCTCATGGTGTATTTTATATATATAAACGCTGACTGTAATATCAATCCTGACCTTAAAAGCATCATTGAAGGTTGTAACAGATCCCATGAGCACCACACCATAAACAAATACCTATATGGTATTCCAAGAGTACGACTTAGTCAAACTAGAAATGCTTTACAAATCAAGGGGCCTCGAATGTGGAATGACCTTCCCATTATGTTAAAGACTGTACCTCTCTCAACCAGTTTAAGATAAAACTAAGTACCACCTAATTAACTCATGTAACCTACCTCACCCCTATATGTCAACCCATGTCTACGATTTTAAAAATGCTGTTTGTTGACCAAATTGTATTTTTGCTTTTTTTCTGCCATGTTTTACCCCCCCCCCTTTTTTTTTTTTTTTCTTATTCTTTCTCAACACAATTTATACTTTAATCTCAATTAGTATTAAGTTTTAGTCTTAGTGTTTTTCCTGCCCGAAACGCTTTGCGTCATAGTGGCTTTAGGCATTGTATGTACTAGCTCTATCTATAAACCCATCAACTTTTGTATCTCACCTTGTATGTATGTACTTACCTGAATAACTATTTGTATTTGTATTTGTTGTATTTGCAGTTAGGGCGCATGACAGCTGAGTGGACAGCGCTTCGGATTCGTAGTCCTGAGGTTCCGGAATAGATCCCGGTGGAGGCGGAAACAAAGGGGCAGATTTTATTTCATACTGATGCCTTTGTTCACCTAGTAGTAAATAGGTACCTGGGATTTCGATAGCTGCTACGGGCTGCTTCCTGGGAGGTGTGTAACAAAAAGGAGGCCTGGTCGAGGACCGGGCCCCTGAGAAAAAGATGTCCTGTGTGGACTAAATATTTTAGTCTAAATTATTAATATGAAAATGCTCTTAACCTGCTTCAGTTTAATTCCCGTAGGCGGTGACAGGACTCTGAACTTTGACTCGTCATAGTCTCCTTAGGATGACCTTCTGACCTACTGACCTTCCTCACAGGATGCAAACTAAAAACCAGTTGCCTGACCCCCTGATGCCTCCTTTACTGCCAGCGAACAGTTGCACTAGATGAAAGGAATCGTCCCCCCCCCAATCATTTCTGTCCTGCCCGGGGATCGAACCCGGGATGCTAGAATGTGAATAGAGGACTAAGTATTACAGGCATCAGTGTACCACTTTACACACTTAGCACAATAGTCAGAGTGATGTTGAAACCACGTCAGGTAACACAATAGCCAGAGTGACGTTGAAACGACGTTTTTGACGTTTAATTCAACGCTGAATTGACGTTACCCTTGGCTGCTGTGTTCACTGGGACCTTGCTGGGGTTAACATTGTATTAATTATTCGATAATTGAACCTTTCCAGTCTCGGTTGTTTATGTAGGAGGGAGTGAGAGGTGAGGAGGAAGGGTGAGAGGTGAGAGGAGTGAGGAGGAGGGTGAGGGTGAGGAGGGGTGAGGAGGAGGGGTGAGAGGTGAGGAGGGGTGAGGAGGGTGGAGGAGAGGGGTGAGAGGTGAGGAGGGGTGAGGAGGAGGAGGGGTGGAGAGGTGAGGAGGAGGGGTTGGGAGGTGAGGAGGAGGGGTGAGAGGTGAGGAGAGGAGGGTGAGAGAGTGAGGAGGAGGAGGAGTGAGGACCGACAGCCCATAACTCACAGTAACTCAGTGTTGCACCTTTCATCATGTCTCCTCATCTCTCATTGATCATATGTCTCATTGCTCCTCCTGCTATACCTGGGTGCTGCTGGGGGTATTAGTATACTTATTTGGTATACTAGTAACACACTGGTGTTCTGGTATACTTCCTTACGACGTCCTTCCCCCCCCCCCCCTCCATCCCAAGGAGTTTACTCCCTCTCCTTCCTAAACAATCTACTTCCCCCTACCCCCCAAACAATCTACTCCCCCTACCCCCCCAAACAATCTACTACCCCCCCCCCACCAGGACCACTGCCAATTACTCTGCAACACTCAACGCATCGATCAAGCTGGTCTCAGGATTGCCTTCAAGGTCCTAATGTACACTTTACATATTATGCTAGTTACGCCTTTTGTGTTTTTCAAGTTCCGTTTTCTGCTTCATGAGTTGTTGTAATTTCTGTGTTCTTCAAGTTTAGTTTTTTGAGTTTCAAGAATTTTTTGTTCTTCAAGTTTAGTTTTTCCCCGATATATTTGGTCAATTGTTCTGTTTTTATGCCCCTTTCTTTCTGTGTTCTCTCTGGTTTATTTGTTTGTAAGAAAATCTTGAGAAGGGTTTTATGAGTTTTAAATTAATTCACACGGGCGCCAACAACTAAAACATCTTGAATTTACGTTCAATTTAGTTTTCCTTCACGAAACTACAAATTATTTTTGTATGTAAATCTATCAAGTAAAAAACAACCCATAGACTGTTTTATATTTATTAATAATTTATATAGATGGCAATAGTCACTGGTCGCGCGGAGAAAGGACGGTGTTCGGATACGCCCGAACACGCATGAAATAAATTCATTTGTGAATGATGGACGGTGTACACAGGGTAAGATATTATTGACAGGCTGAGAGGATGGCACTCGGGGTCTCATAAGACGGGTATCGACCCCCCTCCCGTTGGCCTGGTAACTCATAAACACTTGCAAACAGTGAGAGAGAGAGAGAGAGCCCGCTCGAACGATCATTTAGCGAGGGCTGTAACGACCATTTAGCGAGGGTTGTAATGACCATTTAGCGTGGGGTGTAACGACCATTTAGCGAGCGCTGTAACGACCATTTAGCGAGGGCTGTAACGACCATTTAGCGAGGGCTGTAACGACCATTTAGCGAGGGCTGCAACGACCCATTAACGAGGGCTGTAACGACCATTTAGCGAAGGCTGTAACGATCATTTAGCGCGTATAACGACCATTTAGCGATGGCTCTAACGACCATTTAGCGAGGCTGTAGTAAACAGCGCCCTCTCCAGAGTCCTGCAAGACGTGTGTGCTCTGCTGACGGGGTCTTAACTACTGGACAAACAATTACTGTAATGACCTATTGATCACAACCACTTCTGAACCTGCTGCCTCCGCTTAGTGGGATTACCTGTAAATATTTAAGTGGTGGCCAGTGTGGGCCGGGCTCGGCCCTTGGCCCCCCAGTGGCCTCCGGGTCCTTGCCCCCAGTGGCCTCCGGGGTCCTTGGTCCCCCAGTGGCCTCCAGGGCCCTTGGCCCCCAGTGGTCTCCAGGTCCCTTGGCCCCCAGTGGCCTCCAGGGCCCTTGGTCCCCAGTGGTCTCCAGGGCCTTGGCCCCCAGTGGTCTCCAGGGCCCCTTGGCCCCCAGTGGCCTCCAGGGCCCTTGGCCCCCAGTGGCCTCCGGGGACCTTGGCCCCCAGTGGCCTCCAGGGCCCCTTGGCCCCCGTGGCCTCCAGGGCCCTTGGTCCCCAGTGGCCTCCAGGGCCCTTGGCCCCCCCAGTGGCCTCCAGGGCCCTTGGCCCCCAGGGCCTCCAGCCCTTGGCCCCCAGTGGTCTCCAGTCCTTGGCCCCCAGTGGCTCCAGGGCCCCTTGGTCCCCAGGGCCCTTGGCCCCCAGTGGTCTCCAGGGACCTTGGCCCCAGTGGCCTCCAGGGCCCTTGGCCCCGTGGTCTCCAGAGACCTTGGCCCCAGTGGCCTCCAGGGACCTTGGCCCCAGTGGTCTCCAGGGACCTTGGCCCCCAGTGGTCTCCAGGGCCCTTGGCCCCAGTGGCCTCCAGGGCCCCTTGGCCCCCAGTGGCCTCCAGGGACCTTGGCCCCCAGTGGCCCAGGGTCCTTGGCCCCCAGTGGCCTCCAGGGCCCTTGGCCCCCAGTGGCCTCCAGGGCCCTTGGCCCCCAGTGGCCTCCAGGGCCCTTGGCCCCCAGTGTCTCCAGGACCTTGGCCCCGTGGCCTCCAGGGCCCTTGGCCCCCAGTGGCCTCGAGGGCCCTTGGCCCCCAGTGGTCTCCAGGACCTTGGCCCCAAGTGGCCTCCAGGGTCCTTGGCCCTAGTGGTGGCTCAGGGCCTTGGCCCCAGTGGCCTCCAGGGCCCTTGGCCCCAGTGGTCTCCAGGGCCCTTGGCCCCAGTGTCTCCAGGGACCTTGGCCCCAAGTGGCCTCCAGGGCCCTTGGCCCCCAGTGGCCTCCAGGGACCTTGGCCCCCAGTGGCCTTCAGGGTCCTTGGCCCCCAGTGGCCTCCAGGGCCCTTGGCCCCCAGTGGTCTCCAGGGCCCTTGGCCCCAGTGGCCTCCAGGGCCCTTGGCTCCCAGTGGTCTCCAGGGACCTTGGCCCCCAGTGGCCTCCAGGGCCCTTGGCCCCCAGTGGCCTCCAGGGTCCTTGGCCTCAAGTGGCCTCCAGGGCCCTTTCCCCCGTGGCCTCCAGGGTCCTTGGCCCTCAGTGGCCTCCAGGGTCCTTGGCCTCAAGTGGCCTCCAGGGTCCTTGGCCTCAAGTGGCCTCCAGGGTCCTTGGCCCCCAGTGGCCTCCAGGGTCCTTGGCCTCAAGTGGCCTCCAGGGTCCTTGGCCCCCAGTGGCCTTCAGGGCCTTTGGCCCCCAGTGGCCCCCAGGGCCCTTAGCCCCCAGTGGCCGCCAGGGCCCTTAGCCTCCAGTGGCCTCCAGGTTTCTTGGCCACACAGTGACCTCCAGGGACCTTGGCCCAGTGGCCTCCAGGGTCCTTGGCCTCCAGTGGCCTCCAAGGTCCTTGGCCCCCAGGCCAGTATGGCCCCCTAGGGGAAAGGGCCTCACAGACATCCCTAGATAACACATGTACCTGTATTTTACCCTATATTTGGTTTCTAGAGTTCAGCTCCCTAAGCCTGGCCTGAGGTCAGGCGTATCAAGTTAACACTTGATCAGTCTGGCTGTTACTCCCCGCGGCCCGCAGGTCCCTCAAGAGCAATAATCCTTCATTAACACTTAGTTTAAAAGCTTTTGTAAACTAATAAGTGCGAAATAATTATGAGCTGTATTTGACCCGTTGAACCTGTCATGGTAAATAATGGTTATTAATGGGAGTAATGGGTATATATATGGGAGTAATGGGTATATACATGGGAGTAATGGATATAAATGAATATAAGGATAATCAAGAAACTAACAACATTATATGGAGGACCTATGGCAACTCCACGACCGAAAGACGGTTTCCTGAACCTTGCAGGAATCAACCTCACTGAGGACCAAGTCACTCTCCTAAATCGGGTATAAACTGTCACGTTATGTCCAGACCAAGTGAGATGGCCCGGAAAGTGGAGTTGGAGATCCTGTTGGACGACATATTCGACCTCGAGACACAAAAGGTCACCACCAAGGACACCTTACAAGCAGAACTTATCGCAGAAGGAGGAAAGAATCGAGGCAACTACAGAAGCACCATACTGTCCCCTGAGCTCAAAGCGGCAGCTAAGAGCCTTCGTGAGAACAAGAGATAGTCGTCAGGAGAGGTGACAAGTCGCCAATATATGTCATTCTTAAAAAGACGAATATCTGGCGAAATGAACCTCATACTCTCTGACCAAACTAAATTCCAAAGGGTAACGAAGGACACTACAGCCGAATTGAAAGCAAAGGTCAACAAATTGATCGAAACTGTGAACGCCAAGAAATCCGGACTCCACCTGCCAAAGATTATTGGGAATACAAACCTGGATACGCGTATGGAAATGTCAAGACACACAAGCCTGGAAACCCACTTCGGCCAATCATCAGCCAGATACCCACACCTACGTACAGACTGGCGAAGCGACTCAACGGCTTGCTGACTCCTTATGTCCCTTGCGCCTTCAGCCTGAAGTCTCCAAAGGAATTTGTTGACTTACTGTGGGGAACACGGGCCACAGGGATAAAGCCTCGTTGGACGTAGAATCACTGTTTACCAACGTACCTGTGGATGAAACAATCGGGATGATAGCGGACAGAGTGTATCGTGATCCAGCCTGTACTCCTCTTGACATACCAGAAAACATTCTAGGAAACTACTCCAAGCTTGTACTAAAGAGGCACCCTTCTTGAGCCCGGATGGCACATGTATAAGCAAGTAGATGGGGTCGCCATGGGTTCTCCCCTAGGTGTCCTGTTTGCGAACTTCTACATGGGTACCATCGAACAAAAGGTCTTAGTCGATATGAACTTGAAACCGGCCATATACTGCAGGTATGTTGACGACATTTTCACAGGTACCTGATGTCAGACATCTGCAGGAGCTGAAGGAAGCATTTGAGCAGAATTCTGTGTTGCGTTTCACTTACGAGATGGAGAAGGATGGGAAACTACCCTTTCTAGATGTAACAGTCATGGAAAGGAGCGGAGTGTTCCACACTGCAGTCTACACTAAGGAAACAAACATAGGAATGTGCCTCAATGCCAACAGTGACTGCCCAGACAGGTACAAGAGGAGTGTTGTTAACGCTTATGTCGACCATGCTCTCAGCCACAGCTCAGGATGGAAGCAAGTCGATGAAGAACTCTGTAGGGTAAGGCAGGTCCTAGTCAACAACGGCTTCTCCAATGGTTTCGTTGAAGACATCATAAGAAGGAAGGTGAAACGCCATGCAACCTCTGAAGAGACAACTAACACAACACCTGTACCCCCTATTAGACTATTTACAGGAACTTCATTTCACAGCTCATAAAACGGAGGAAAGGGTCCTGAAAGATATTGTTAATAGAAACCTACAGACAAAAATCAGAAGATACAATTGACGATTTACTATAAAACCAAGAAAACTGCCAACCTACTCATGAGAAACTCTCCAGACACAAAGCAGAACGCTTTGAAAGAGACCAATGTCGTCTATGCCTTCAAATGCCCACTTGGGGACTGTAAGCCTCAAAGAACTCAGTAATAGACAAGACAACATCTCTTTCCAGGCGATTAACGATGCTAGCAACATAATTAAGACATATATCTCCATTAAGGAACATATACTCTCTCCCACAACCATACCATCACCAGAGAAGTCTTAACAAAAACACGGAAATCATCGATAGATACAGCGATAGCAGGCGGCTTGATATCTGCGAGGCACTACACATTAAGAAGTCAACACCAGCATCAACAGCCAATTAATACACAACTATATTCTACCCACTTCACGACTCCGCACCAATATAGAAGCATCAAGAATATGGTCAATAGGCCCTTGCAGTTACTTCCATTCTTCCCCTTTAACTTACCCAAATATTCCCCATATTTCGTGTTTTATCCTGTGTTGAAAGTTTGTTTTCACTCATCCAAAACTGTTGTACATATCACCTCACCCAAATGGAGGTAGAATAAATGAAAAGCCCGTTTGAATATCGCATAGTAAAAGCTTTTAGTGTTTGCAGGTTATAGTTGTGTGTGTGTAAACTAA
>WNGS01052744.1:0-10162 GCA_020271785.1 Procambarus virginalis
TATATATATTACAGGGAAAATAATGAAATTGTATAAAATAAGAATTTACTAAGTGTTTGTTGACAGAAACATGATAAAGCATTTTTGTGATGTAAGAGCAGTGAGTGGAACATCTAGAGGTTTGTCTGATCATATGTTGGTACTACGAAATATAAAATTAAGTAGTGAAAGGATGATCACTGTGCCCAGTACTAGACTCCTTAGGGTCGAATTATACAAAAAGAGGTACAAGGCTTCTCATCTAAGACTGGAATATTGCTTAGGAAAACTCTTCTTAAATCTTAAAAGCTTCCTGCAGAGTAATCTGACTTAACACTTTGGCGTGCCCACGCGCCACCCCTCAACTGTGCGATTTGGGTCCCCAGGGTTTCACGGGAGCGTGCGTTAATTCTGAAAAGTGTATACTCTCTTCAACTTTGTCACCTTAATTCTCGTCCTGTGAGATTAAATTTGGTATCATTGTGTTCGCAATAGAATTCTCTACAGCACTAAATGCATATAAACTCCACAAGCCCGGCTAATTACCCGCAGCAAACAGAGAAAGTGCGAACAAGTTACCCAGGAGCGCGCAAAAGCGATAAAATGTGTTCACTCTTCACTCTGGTCACCTCAATTTTCGTCCTAGGTCTTTCATTTTGATATCAATGGGTTCGCAATAGAATTCTCTAGAGGAACATTAGCATATAAAAAAAAAAACCTGGTCACGCTCCAACCGCCGACGAGTTGAAGACGGGCCACGTGTTAGCAGCGAGTGAGCGCCCAGACGCCTTCCAGCTAAACTCCCAATTCCTGCCCACAAATGTTTAGTACTGTCTCCACTCGATCATCCGGACTATATGGGAAGGACCCCCAACCGGATTATCACGTTTTTCGGATAATGGTACTTTTTCACCTACGAGTCCAAAAGTGACCATTTCCAACAATTTTTATACTACAAACAACATAATTTGAATTGCCTTGCCACATATAATTATTAGATATTCAACTAGAAACCTCAACTTACCTTGTTGGTGTTCGTCTTCTTGATTGATGCCACACATCTTGAAGTTAAGAATTGTTAACAATTTACGTAACCTATACTAACACAACACTAAAATTAACACTTAAAATTACTGTACAGTTCATTAAGCAAAGTTAGTTTTGACTGCCAGCTGCTGAAGCCTCACTGGTTGAAGGTGCTTGGCTTGCCTGTGAGGCCTCACTTGTTGAAGGCCCTTGGCTTGCCTGTGGCGCCTCACTTGTTGAAGGCGCTTGGCTTGCCTGTGACGCCTCACTTGTTGAAGGCCCTTGGCTTGCCTGTGACGCCTCACTTGTTGAAGGCGCTTGGCTTGCCTGTGACGCCTTACTTGTTGAAGGCGCTTGGCTTGCCTGTGACGCCTTACTTGTTGAAGGCCCTTGGCTTGCCTGTGACGCCTCACTTGTTGAAGGCGCTTGGCTTGCCTGTGACGCCTCACTTGTTGAAGGCTCTTGGCTTGCCTGTGACGCCTTACTTGTTGAAGGCCCTTGGCTTGCCTGTGACGCCTTACTTGTTGAAGGCCCTTGGCTTGCCTGTGACGCCTTACTTGTTGAAGGCCCTTGGCTTGCCTGTGACGCCTTACTTGTTGAAGGCCCTTGGCTTGCCTGTGACGCCTCACTTGTTGAAGGCCCTTGGCTTGCCTGTGACGCCTCACTTGTTGAAGGCGCTTTGCTTGCCTGTGGCGCCTCACTTGTTTAAGGCGCTTGGCTTGCCTGTGGCGCCTCACTTGTTGAAGGCGCTTGGCTAGCCCTGTGGCGCCTCACTTGTTGAAGGCACTTGGCTGCCTGTGACGCCTCACTGGTTGAACAACACGTAACTTGTCTTTAATTGCCAGGACAACCTTCTCCCTCTTAACACCTCCAGAACGATTGATGCTGCTACCAGACATAGTCTTGGCCAAAAATGTTTAAAGTTACTATGAAAATGAAAAAGATATTTCAAAAAATATTTCACCAATGGCGCAGCACTGTGACGCCTCACTCGTTGAGGTGTATAACAGTAACTTGTCTTTAATTGTTAGGACAACTTTCTTCCTCTTAACACCTACAGAACGATTGATGCTCCTACCAGACATAGTCTTGGCCAAAAATGTTCAAAGTTACTATGAAAATAAAAAAGTTATTTAAAAAGATATTTCACTAATGGCGCAGCACTGTGTATAACACGAGGGACGGACGCATATGGGTTGACCAGTGTTGGACGGGTCCACTTGGCGTGGGGCAGCTATAGCACCTTACGTAGGCTGCCAGGAGAATATTTTTTAAGGAAACTTCAGCCTGTGCACATTGCTTTTAGAAAACTTATTTATTTGTTATTACATAATTACTAGTACTTATTTCATTTGTTTTTGGCTATGATTAATTGTTCTAAAATTAATGGTAATAATTCCTGTACCCAGGTGGTCCCTCCCGACGCTCTCCTCCCACCCTCCCGACACCACCCACCCACCCCACCCCCTCCTACACCATGCGCCTCGAGTCACGGGCAGACGGGATTAATACCGTATGGCCCGCCTCATGTTTTCATATACGGAAAAAGACTCGATCATCCGGGCAACTGACCGGATAGTGTAATTTTGGCAGGACATTAACCGGGCCCCAAAATTTTATCCGTCCAAACTCTCGTTTATCCGGTTCCTGTGGCTATTTTGGCCGGATATTGTGATAACTTTATCCGATTGCGATTTTGGCTGTATAAAGGCGTTTTTCGGATGTTCGAATCCCGGATAATCGCGGGGTTACAGTACTATTGTGTGTTGAACATGACATAGGCGTGTAGGGAAGACATAGGTGCGCATTTTAAAACCAGTCCCCAAAAAATCGGATAAAAACCTGATTTTTGGCGATTATTTTAGTGGATGACGCAATGCTGTGTCATGCCCGTGATTACCGACAGTAAACGGATGACGCAATGCTGCGTCATGCCCGGGCGAAAGTGTTAAAACATGGGTGCATGTAGGTCTCCCGACATCCCAACACGTTTGACAGTTGCTGGCCGAGTGGTTAGAGCATTGGACTGCTGGGGGCATGAAGACCCTGGCTGATTGGGTTTGAATATATGCTTGTAAGTATCCACTAGAAAAATGAAACAAAAATTCCTAACGTTTTTGTGTTTCACCACATTATCAAGGAAATCATGTACAGTACTGTATTTCCTTGATAATGTTGAGAAACGCGAAAACATTTGGAATTTTTGTTTCATTGTCTTAGTGGATACATATGCATAACCGAATCACATGCTTGTGATTATTCTTGCACAAATTAATTTTCAGAGTAATAAGTTAATTATACTGTATTATAAACTGACCTTTTACGAGCTAGCTGGTCTTGATATTGGGATTTCTGTTGATCCAATTTTGACTGTTCCTGAAGTGTTTTTCGTCTTTCCTCCTGTTCAATTCGCTTTCCTTCAGCTTTAGCTGCCTCTATTCTTAACTGGAAGAAATATATTTCATAAATATCTAAATTTTAATTTGATTAGAAAATTATGAGTGTTTAATGTCTTATTTGTACCAATTGAAGAATTTCTTCATAAAATTAAACATGAATGATGCTAATTATATGGGATGAAATGTGTTGTGTAGGAAGAGGAGCATTCATAAAAGTTAATGGTTAATGTGTGACTGGTTTGATTTGTATTTGTAATATTTGTATTTGTACACCAGTATTGTATTTGTAAGTATTGGTGTATTTGTAAGCCAGAGTTGTGCGGTTGCCTCATGGTTATTCTATATACAGTAAATATAGTATATAAATTAGTAGAGAAATGAGGAAGGTACTATAGTTAAAAACACTCAAGAGAGAGAGAGTTTACGATAGCAAAAATGAAGCACGTAAAATTTGATGCGTGAAGATGATGCTGTTCATTATCAAGAGATGAAAAATTATGTAATAAGATGAAAGGTATATTAATGTGCATGAGAAAAGATATACAGTATTAAAAAAAGTGGATAAAAATAATGATGCTAGAAAGGAAAGAAAACCCTATGGAATTAATGTGAATGGAGAAGTGCTGGAATTTGTTGATCTGTTTAAATACACAAGGACAAAAGAGAGGAAAAGTGAGGAAAGAGAGAGGAAAAGATGCACTTGTCACAAAAGTGACAAAAGAGGAATATATAAATGTGAAGTAAAGAGTTAGACAGAGAAGTAATGTGGTTGGTATAATAAAAGCCTTGGATACAAATGCTCCCTTAAGTGGTAGGTACTTCTCATTATATTACAAGGAGAGATGCTGGCACGCCAAGTACATGAAAAAATGTACAATTAAAGCAGTAGAAATTGACAATCTGAGAAAAATAGAGTAATAACTCAAAATGTAATGTAAAGATGCCTTGTGTAAAATCAGGTAAATTACAAGATGGAGGCGAGTTAATGGTTTGATCATGATGCTTGACTGATGATGAGTGTGTGGATCTGAGGGTAGGGAAAACAGAAATGCCAAAAAGAAAAGTGGCCATATATGGAGAGTGATGAAGAGATTAAGTGTGAACAGAGCACAATAAGTGATAGAAGGAAAGGGAAGGGAATTATCAGGAGAAAGCACCAAGCCATTATTACTACTGTATTGGAAGGGATCAGAATAAGGATTTGGAATAGTACGAAGGGAAGGAATGGTGCCCAACCAATTGGACGGTCAAGGATTGAATGCTGACCTTCATGAAACCAGACAATTGCTCATGCAGGTGGCGATAGAAAACAAAGCTAGTTGGCAGTAGTTTGTGAAGAGCGAGCAGATATTTTACGTTACATATGACAGCTAACGAGGACTGATTGACAAGTTTATGTTCCACCTTGTAACTGACATGGAATATAAATATAATAAGATACAAATACATACAAACAGTGGGATCCCACGAGAATAAACCTGACTAAATAACATGCCACAGAAGCTGAACAGATTCTAGTCCAGGAAAAATTAATAAAGAGATATTTTAACTACTGTAGTAGGATTTGTTAGTTTAAGCTGTTGCCGATCTGATTCGACTTGGTTAACAAATGCTAACCAAAAACAAGAATAATTCAAATGTGTAAAGAATTAAAACACTGTCAAAAGAAAAGATCAAATGGTAAATGCACAATATATCATCAAGATATATTGTGCATTTACCATTTGATCTTTTCTTTTGACAGTGTTTTAATTCTTTACACATTTGAATTATTTGTGTTTTGGTTAGCATTTGTTAACCAAGTCGAATCAGATCGGCAACAGCTTAAACTAACAAATCCTACTACAGTAGTTAAAATATCTCTTTATTAATTTTCCTGGACTAGAATCTGTTCAGCTTCTGTGGCATGTTATTTTAGTCAGGTTATTCTCGTGGGATCCCACTGTTTGTATGTATTTGTATCTTATTATATTTATATTCCATGTCAGTTACAAGGTGGAACATAAACTTGTCAATCAGTCCTCGTTAGCTGTCATATGTAACGTAAAATATATGCTCGCTCTTCACAAACTACTGCCAACTAGCTTGTTTTCTATCGCCACCTGCATGAGCAATTGTCTGGTTTCATGAAGGTCAGCATTCAATCCTTGACCGTCCAATTGGTGGGCACCATCCTTCCCTTCGTACTATTCCAAATCCTTATTCTGATCCCTTCCAATACAGTAGTAATAATGGCTTGGTGCTTCTCCTGATAATTCCCTTCCCTTTCCTTCTATCACTATTGTGCTCTGTTCACACTTAATCTCTTCATCACTCTCCATATATGGCCACTTTTCTTTTTGGCATTTCTGTTTTCCCTACCCTCAGATCCACACACTCATCATCAGTCAAGCATCATGATCAAACCATAACTCGCCTCCATCTTGTAATTACCTGATTTTACACAAGGCATCTTTACATTACATTTTGAGTATTACTCTATTTTTCTCAGATTGTCAATTTCTACTGCTTAATTGTACATTTTTTCATGTACTTGGCGTGCCAGCATCTCTCCTTGTAATATAATGAGAAGTACCTACCACTTAAGGGAGCATTTGTATCCAAGGCTTTTATTATACCAACCACATTATCTCTTGTCTAACTCTTTACTTCACATTATATATTCCTCTTTTGTCACTTTGTGACAAGTGCATCTTTCCTCTCTCTTTCCTCACTTTTCCTCTCTTTGTCCTTGTGTATTTAAAACAGATCAACAAATCCAGCACTTCTCCATTCACATTAATTCCATAGGGTTTCTTTCCTTTCTAGCATCATTATTTTTATCCACTTTTTTAATACTGTATATCTTTTCTCATGCACATTAATATACCTTTCATCTTATTACATAATTTTTCATCTCTTGATAATGAACAGCATCATCTTCACGCATCAAATTTTACGTGCTTCATTTTTTTTGCTATCGTAAACTCTCTCTCTCTTGAGTGTTTTAACTATAGTACCTTCCTCATTTCTCTACTAATTTATATACTATTTTACTGTATATAGAATAACCATGAGGCAACCGCACAACTCTGGCTTACAAATACACCAATACTTACAAATACAATTACTGGTGTACAAATACAAATATTACAAATACAAATCAAACCAGTCACACATTAACCATTAACTTTTATGAATGCTCCTCTTCTACACAACAACATTTCATCCCATATAATTAGCATCATTCATGTTTAATTTATGAAGAAATTCTTCAATTGGTACAAATAAGACATTAAACACTCATAATTTTCTAATCAAATTAAAATTTAGATATTTATGAAATATATTTCTTCCAGTTAAGAATAGAGGCAGCTAAAGCTGAAGGAAAGCGAATTGAACAGGAGGAAAGACGAAAAACACTTCAGGAACAGTCAAAATGGATCAACAGAAATCCCAATATCAAGACCAGCTAGCTCGTAAAAGGTCAGTTATAATACAGTATAATTAACTTATTACTCTGAAAATTAATTTGTGCAAGAATAATCACAAGCATGTGATTCGGTTATGCATATGTATCCACTAAGACAATGAAACAAAAATTCCAAATGTTTTCGCGTTTCTCAACATTATCAAGGAAATACAGTACTGTACATGATTTCCTTGATAATGTGGTGAAACACAAAAACGTTAGGAATTTTGTTTCATTTTTCTAGTGGATACTTACAAGCATATATTCAAACCCAATCAGCCAGGGTCTTCATGCCCCAGCAGTCCAATGCTCTAACCACTCGGCCAGCAACTGTCAAACGTGTTGGGATGTCGGGAGACCTACATGCACCCATGTTTTAACACTTTCGCCCGGGCATGACGCAGCATTGCGTCATCCGTTTACTGTCGGTAATCACGGGCATGACACAGCATTGCGTCATCCACTAAAATAATCGCCAAAAATCAGGTTTTTATCCGATTTTTTGGGGACTGGTTTTAAAATGCGCACCTATGTCTTCCCTACACGCCTATGTCATGTTCAACACACAATAGTACTGTAACCCCGCGATTATCCGGGATTCGAACATCCGAAAAACGCCTTTATACAGCCAAAATCGCAATCGGATAAAGTTATCACAATATCCGGCCAAAATAGCCACAGGAACCGGATAAACGAGAGTTTGGACGGATAAAATTTTGGGGCCCGGTTAATGTCCTGCCAAAATTACACTATCCGGTCAGTTGCCCGGATGATCGAGTCTTTTTCCGTATATGAAAACATGAGGCGGGCCATACGGTATTAATCCCGTCTGCCCGTGACTCGAGGCGCATGGTGTAGGAGGGGGTGGGGTGGGTGGGTGGTGTCGGGAGGGTGGGAGGAGAGCGTCGGGAGGGACCACCTGGGTACAGGAATTATTACCATTAATTTTAGAACAATTAATCATAGCCAAAAACAAATGAAATAAGTACTAGTAATTATGTAATAACAAATAAATAAGTTTTCTAAAAGCAATGTGCACAGGCTGAAGTTTCCTTTAAAAATATTCTCCTGGCAGCCTACGTAAGGTGCTATAGCTGCCCCACGCCAAGTGGACCCGTCCAACACTGGTCAACCCATATGCGTCCGTCCCTCGTGTTATACACAGTGCTGCGCCATTAGTGAAATATCTTTTTAAATAACTTTTTATTTTCATAGTAACTTTGAACATTTTTGGCCAAGACTATGTCTGGTAGGAGCATCAATCGTTCTGTAGGTGTTAAGAGGAAGAAAGTTGTCCTAACAATTAAAGACAAGTTACTGTTATACACCTCAACGAGTGAGGCGTCACAGTGCTGCGCCATTGGTGAAATATTTTTGAAATATCTTTTTCATTTTCATAGTAACTTTAAACATTTTTGGCCAAGACTATGTCTGGTAGCAGCATCAATCGTTCTGGAGGTGTTAAGAGGGAGAAGGTTGTCCTGGCAATTAAAGACAAGTTACGTGTTGTTCAACCAGTGAGGCGTCACAGGCAGCCAAGTGCCTTCAACAAGTGAGGCGCCACAGGGCTAGCCAAGCGCCTTCAACAAGTGAGGCGCCACAGGCAAGCCAAGCGCCTTAAACAAGTGAGGCGCCACAGGCAAGCAAAGCGCCTTCAACAAGTGAGGCGTCACAGGCAAGCCAAGGGCCTTCAACAAGTGAGGCGTCACAGGCAAGCCAAGGGCCTTCAACAAGTAAGGCGTCACAGGCAAGCCAAGGGCCTTCAACAAGTAAGGCGTCACAGGCAAGCCAAGGGCCTTCAACAAGTAAGGCGTCACAGGCAAGCCAAGGGCCTTCAACAAGTAAGGCGTCACAGGCAAGCCAAGAGCCTTCAACAAGTGAGGCGTCACAGGCAAGCCAAGCGCCTTCAACAAGTGAGGCGTCACAGGCAAGCCAAGGGCCTTCAACAAGTAAGGCGTCACAGGCAAGCCAAGCGCCTTCAACAAGTAAGGCGTCACAGGCAAGCCAAGCGCCTTCAACAAGTGAGGCGTCAAGGCAAGCCAAGGGCCTTCAACAAGTGAGGCGTCACAGGCAAGCCAAGCGCCTTCAACAAGTGAGGCGCCACAGGCAAGCCAAGGGCCTTCAACAAGTGAGGCCTCACAGGCAAGCCAAGCACCTTCAACCAGTGAGGCTTCAGCAGCTGGCAGTCAAAACTAACTTTGCTTAATGAACTGTACAGTAATTTTAAGTGTTAATTTTAGTGTTGTGTTAGTATAGGTTACGTAAATTGTTAACAATTCTTAACTTCAAGATGTGTGGCATCAATCAAGAAGACGAACACCAACAAGGTAAGTTGAGGTTTCTAGTTGAATATCTAATAATTATATGTGGCAAGGCAATTCAAATTATGTTGTTTGTAGTATAAAAATTGTTGGAAATGGTCACTTTTGGACTCGTAGGTGAAAAAGTACCATTATCCGAAAAACGTGATAATCCGGTTGGGGGTCCTTCCCATATAGTCCGGATGATCGAGTGGAGACAGTACTAAACATTTGTGGCAGGAATTGGGAGTTTAGCTGGAAGGCGTCTGGGCGCTCACTCGCTGCTAACACGTGGCCCGTCTTCAACTCGTCGGCGGTTGGAGCGTGACCAGGTTTTTTTATTTTATATGCTAATGTTCCTCTAGAGAATTCTATTGCGAACCCATTGATATCAAAATGAAAGACCTAGGACGAAATTGAGGTGACCAGAGTGAAGAGTGAACACATTTATCGCTTTTGCGCGCTCCTGGGTAACTTGTTCGCACTTCTCTGTTTGCTGCGGGTAATTAGCCGGGCTTGTGGAGTTTATATGCATTTAGTGCTGTAGAGAATTCTATTGCGAACACAATGATACCAAATTTAATCTCACAGGACGAGAATTAAGGTGACAAGTTGAAGAGAGTATACACTTTTCAGAATTAAGCACGCTCCCGTGAACCCTGGGGACCCAAATCGCACAGTTGAGGGGTGGCGCGTGGGGCACGCCAAAGTGTTAAGTCAGATTACTCTGCAGGAAGCTTTTAAGATTTAAGAAGAGTTTTCCTAAGCAATATTCCAGTCTTAGATGAGAAGCCTTGTACCTCTTTTTATAATTCGACCCTAAGGAGTCTAGTACTGGGCACAGTGATCATCCTTTCACTACTTAATTTTATATTTCGTAGTACCAAATATGATCAGACAAACCTCTAGATGTTCCACTCATGCTCTTACATCACAAAAATGCTTATCATGTTTCTGTCAACAAACACTTAGTAAATTCTTATTTTATACAATTTCATTATTTTCCC
>WNGS01052749.1:0-11764 GCA_020271785.1 Procambarus virginalis
ACGCAACTGGTGTGTACAGGACACCTTAATCCACTCGACCATCACGACTGGACAAAGGAGGTGATAGCCGAAGCTATTTGAACCCCCCCCCCCCCGCCGGCACTCGGATGGTAATTTTGGGCATAGTATTTTATCAATCACCTCATTCTTTGGAGCACACGTGAGGAACACCATTCAGGCTTGTTCGTTCCCCATTCATATTCTGGGGACTATTCAGGCTTGTTTGCATTTGTGTTCCTCACAGTGCCAGCAAAGAATAAAGTGTTGATATAATCTATGCCCAAGATTACCATCCGAGTACCACAGGGGGGGGGTTCAAATAGCTTCAGCTATCACCTTCCTTCTGTCCAGTCATGATGGTCGAGTGGATTAAGGTTCCTGTACCACCATTGCGTTGCTCCTGGCATTAGGGTTTCGAGTCACTTCTGGGGTGTTATTTTCAGTATATTATATTATATTATATATATATATATATATATATATATATATATATGTCGTACCTAGTAGCCAGAACGCACTTCTCAGCCTACTATGCAAGGCCCGATTTGCCTAATAAGCCAAGTTTTTATGAATTAATTGTTTTTCGACTACCTAACCTACCTAACCTAACCTAACTTTTTCGGCTACCTACCCTAACCTAACCTATAAAAATAGGTTAGGTAGGAAGAAAGTGCAAGATTGATCCAGTGAAGAGCAGAGGTGCCATAGGCACAATCAGAGAACACTGTATAAACATCAGAGGTCCGCGGTTGTTCAACATCCTCCCAGCGACTATAAGAAATACTGCCGGAACACCGTGGACATCTTCAAGAGAAAACTGGACAGTTTTCTAAGAGAAGTTCCAGACCAGCCGGGCTGTGGTGGGTATGTGGGCCTGCGGGCCGCTCCAAGCAACAGCCTGGTGGACCAAGCTCTCACAAGTCGAGCCTGGCCTCGGGCCGGGCTTGGGGAGTAGAAGAACTCCCAGAACCCCATCAACGAGGTATCAACCAGGTATCAACCAGGTTGGTTAGGTTCGGTCATATATCTCCGTTAATTTTAACTCCAATAAAAAAAAATTGACCTCATGCATAATGAAATGGGTAGCTTTATCATTTTATAAGAAAAAATAGAGAAAATATATTAATTCAGGAAAACTTGGCTTATTAGGCAAATCGGCCCTTGCATAGTAGGCCGATTACGACGTTCTGGCTACTAGGTACAACATATGTATATATATATATGACAAATGGTGTTTTCCTAACTCAAATAACGTAGGGTTCATTATTCTACACATATATCTAATGACTCTTCGATGTTTACACTCTCAAAGTATAGTGTGTGTGTTTGTGTGTGTGTGAGTGTGTGTATGATTGGGGGCTGTGTGTGTGTGTGTGTGTGTTTGGCTGTATGTGTGTGTGTGTGTTTGTGTGAGTGGGGCTGTGTGTGTGTGTGTGTTTCGCTGTACTCTCCTAGTTGTGATTGCGGGGGTTGAGCTCTGACTCTTTGGTCCCACCTCTCAACTGTCAATCAACTGGTGTACAGATTCCTGAGCCTACTGGGCTCTATCATATCTACATTTGAAACTGTGTATGGAGTCAGCCTCCACCACATCACTGCCTAAAGCATTCACCAACTGGGATGTGTTGGCGTGGTGTATAGTGTCGTGGTGTATAGTGGTGTGGTGTATAGTGTCGTGGAGTATAGTGTGGTGTATAGTGTCGTGGTGTATAGTGTTGTGGTGTATAGTGTCGTGGAGTATAGTGTGGTGTATAGTGTCGTGGTGTATAGTGTCGTGGTGTATAGTGTCGTGGTGTATAGTGTCGTGGAGTATAGTGTGGTGTATAGTGTCGTGGTATATAGTGTTGTGGTGTATAGTGTCATGGAGTATAGTGTCGTGGTGTAGCGTCGTGAAGTATAGTGTTATGGTTATCTTGAGGTTATCTTGAGATGACTTCGGGGCTCTTAGTGTCCCCGCGGCCCGGTCCTCGACCAGGCCTCCACCCCCAGTTGGAGTATAGTGTCGTGGTGTACAGTGGCGTTGTGTATGTCATGGAGTATAGTGTCATAGTGTATAGTGTCGTGGAGTAGTGTCGTGGTGTATAGTGTCGAGGATTATGGTGTCGTGGAGTATAGTGTCGTGGTGTATAGTGTCGTGGTGTATAGTGTCTTGGAGTATGGTATCGTGGAGTATAGTGTCGTGGAGTATAGAGTCATGGTGTATAGTTGCATTGTGTATGTTATGGAGTATAGTGTCATGGTGTATAGTGTTGTGGTGTATAGTGGCGTGGTGTATAGTGTCGTGCAGTATAGTGAATGGTGTATAATGTCGTGGTGTAAAGTTTCGAGGTATATAGTGTCGTGGAGTATAGTGTCGTGGTGTATAGTGTCGTGGTGTATAGTGTCGTGGTGTATAGTGTCGTGGAGTATAGTTTGTGGTGTATATATTCTTTGCCTTGTGTGGGGGTTGAATGTAGACACAGATGATGCTTGTAGGTTTATTGACTGAGACAAACAGATATATATCTGGCCAGCCGAGGTCCTCACTACTGTGGGTCTGTGGAGATGACTGAGCCTGCTGCAAGCATGGCTGGAGACTGTGAATGTGACCTGACGTCAGAGGCCTACTCGGCTGTGATTGGTTATGTTCCAACTGGCGGGGAATTTGAATATAACACCGCTCGGACACGCTACCAAGTCGACGTCCCTTGTCGACAAGCTCTGGCTAGCTATAAAGTTACAATGATACTGAAAGGACCTCGGTGGCATTCAATAATGGTTTACATGTGAAAATTGCATAATAAAACATTGAAAGAAGATCAGGTGTGCGTAATACTAGCATCTTGGCATATGCACCAAAAAAAATTTTGAACATAATAGGTGAAAATCATGGTAACAATGCTTTGATTCAACCTTAGTATGAAGAACATGTGTATGTCTACTTGTCAGAATGAACAATACAACTCAAGGTATTGCCTAAACAAAATTATTAACATGTGTCAATGGCATGTGCTTGAAAACAATGCAAAATTAAGCAATTATTACATTAATGAACAAAATTCTGACCTAACAACCACAAATGAATTTTAAGATTAGATAATGATTTTTTTTCTTTTTTTTCCTTTTCTTTTCCAATGTACAATATTATTTACAAGACCAATGTACAATATATTTAATTTGCAATATATTTACAAGTTATATACAAGACCTGGAACAAGAAGACTAACATCTGCGTGATAGCAGTCAGGATTCACTGGCCTCAATGTGGTTGCTAGAACATTAATGAAATCTTTATGACAAGCACTGTAAAAAAAAATTACAAATGGCAGTAGACTTAACAATGGCATTTAATTTGTAACAAAATAAAATTGAGAAAACATCATACAATATATATATATTGGTAATAATAAGACATGTGGTGGAAATACTGCAAATGAATTTTGCAAAACAAAACAGAATAACTGCAGAGTGCACTTAATTGTAAATTCTGCGGATATCTACACCTAGCTCATCCAGAGCACTATACAACTCTGGCTCTGACTGAGGATCAGGAACAGATGAAACTGCATGTGACAAACTATCATCTTGAGGGATAACCTCGTTAACATCTAGCCAATGGACATGTGGTGAGTGCACGGTTGAAACGAGAGGTCTAGATCTAAGATTATAAGTGCTAGTATGGGGTTGCTGAACATCAAGTGGTCTGTCAACCACAGAAGGTGGTGTCCCAATAGGAGTATCTGTCTGGGTAAGTTCATTGTCATCTTCCTCATCAGTGTCGTCAACAGTCATTTTAGCTAACTTCATATGGTCTAAATGCTCATTTATATACTCCCCTGATACTAAATTTTTCAATCTATACTTGTTACCTTTGATAAGCTCGATTACCTTATATGGACCCAAAAATTTCTTAGTTAACTTATACATAGGACCAGACCTGTGTTGGTTAAGTATCATTACTACAGATCCAATAGTTATTTTACTGGGTTTAGCTCGTTCATTCCTTGCTCGAGTGAACTCGGCTGTAGCTTTGGACAATTGTTCTCGTATTTTCTTGAATACTAGTTGCATTTGTCTACGCTTTACTTGAACAAAATCATCTACGTTATATAAGGGAGTAGGAGGTATGTTAATCAATTCATTAGGGAGGATCTTATCTGTACCATAAAGAATAGCGTGAGGTGTGTCACCTGTAGAAACATTAATCGAAGAATTTATAGCACACTGAATTAAGGGTATAAAATCATCCCAATTGTTGTTATCAAAATTCAAAGTGACTCTCAAGGCATCTAACACTTTCCTGTTAGTACGTTCGGCCAATCCGTTGCTTGCTGGATGATAAGGCATGATGCTACATTTTTTAATGTTATATAAATCACACAAGCTAGTTAAAATACTATTACTGAATTCTGGACCATTATCTGAAAGGATTACTTTAGGCATACTATATCTACAAATTATGTGGTCATGGAATGCACTGGCTATAGTTTCTGCTGTTTTGTTCGGGATAGGAACTAGTTCGCAAAATCGTAAAAATTATCGACCATTACAAGCAAATGTTTGTTCCCTTTTTCTGTCTCCGCAAAATTTGTCAATAAATCCATTGACACTCGTTTCCAAGGAGCTTAAGTTGTTGGGTACACCTGAATTGGATTAGGTCCTGAAACATGTCCCTTGTGCTGTAGGCAAGTTAAACATCTATCAACATAATGAGCAATGTCCTTAGCCATTTTTGGCCAAAAATATTTCAATCGACCTTGATGGAGTGTACGATCCTTTCCTGGATGTGCACTTGCAGGAACATCATGGATAATTTTTAACACAGTTGGTACCAAGACAGCTGGAACAACTAACTGACAACATTTCCTTGGGGCTGTCCCTAGCTTTACTCCTCTACACAGTAAATTGTCTAACATAACTAATTCTTTCAATGGTACTGGCGGTTTATGAATCGGGCGAGTGTCTTGCTTAGTAAAAAATTTAATGACGGGTGCCCATATGGGGTCTTGTCGCTGTTCCGTTTCTACTACTGTAGCATCTAATGCTGGGTAATTTAACTGAATCGCAGCTACGTGTCGAGAAAACGCATCGACTACAACATTTTGCTTTCCTGGGATATATCCAAATGTGGGATTGAATTCTTGAATTGTGAGCAAATATCTAGCAAACTTTCCAACTGGATTCTTATTTTTGAACAAGGGAATTAATGGTTGGTGATCTGTAAGAACATGAACTGGGTAATTATAAATTGTATCTCTGAAATGTTTAAGTGCCCAGACAACTGCTAAGGCTTCTCGTTCTGTTGCGCTATAATTTTTCTCTTCTTTAGATAATGTACGGCTAGCATAAGCTATTGCGTGATCTCTGTGACCTTCTGTTTGAAGTAATGCAGCACCTAAACCTATGTCACTAGCATCTGTAACCAACGTAAAAGGTTTAGAAAAATCTGGGTACCTAAGGACAGGTGACGAAATCAAGGCTGCTTTGAGTTTTTTGAATGACTGATCCTGGGCCTCTCCCCAAACAAAGGGTTCATCTTTTCTTTGCAACTTGTAAAGTGGAGCGGCTATAATAGAGAATCCAGCAATAAATGAACGATAAAATCCTACAAGACCTGTGAACTGTCTTACGGCTTCTGCGGTACGAGGTGTTGGAAAATCACGGGCAGCAATAATTTTTTATTCATTCAATGTAATACCTGAAGGTGTAACTGTATGACCTAGGAAATTAATCTTCTCTTTTAACAATGAACATTTTGCAAGCTTTATTTTTAAATTTGCTTCAGCAAGCTTTGCAAGTACTTTTTCAAGGTTCTGGAAATGAGTCTGGACATCTTGCGACATGATTATGAGATCATCAAGGTAAACTAGAAGTGTACTTCCTATCAATCGACGAAATAGATTTGTCATGAGCCGTGAAAAAGTTATTGGACTACTCCGCAAACCAAATGGCATTCTTTTGAAATGAAAATGACCATTGGGAGTACTAAAGGCTGTCAATTGTTTACTTTCTTCATCAAGGGGGATTTGCCAGAATCCCTGCAATAAATCTAACGTTGAGAATACTTTATTACGACCAATACTTTGCAACAAATCATTTAATCCTGGAAGTGGGAAACGATCAGGTATTGTTACTCTGTTAAGCTTTCGATAATCGATTACAGGTCTCCAAGTCCCATCTCGCTTTGGTACAAGAATCAATGGAGCGTTCCATGGTGAATTACTCGATTCGATTACATCACTCTGTAGCATTTCCTCTATAAGTCTATCGGCTTCTGCTCTCTGAGAATGGGGAAGACGGTAAGCTGGTACATAAATAGGAGTAGTTCCTTGTTCAAGTGGAATTTTATGTGTAATAAGAGGAGTGAGACCTAACTTTTCTCCTGGTAAGGCGACAACGGCTCTATTTCTGTTCAAAATTTCCAAAAGCTGAGCCACAGAGTCAGGAAAATCAGTAGGACTGAGGTGTTGCGCTTGCACCTCTGGCTGAGATCCTTGTTCTCCTGGCGTGAGAGTACAAACAGTATGATCCATGGAGACATCGTCCACAACTCGCACCGGTAACGAGTAATGGGCAAAATCTACAACATGGGTACCAGACAGGAGATGGATGTCGGCATTACTAGTGTTTGCAATAAATAATGTAACAGTACCGTCCTGCACTGTGTGCCAGGAGGGTTCAACAAATGTTTAGTTAGTTTAGTTCATTTATTATGCACCCCATACCCATCTTGTGGGCGGTAGTGGAAAGGGTTACAGAGGCACATAATGGGCTCAGGGACTGAACCCCACAATTCATTTAGCTAAGCAAGTTACAATCTTGATGAGCTAGTTACAAAATTCAATATAAGTCTGGGGATATTTGGCTAAAATTTCTGGTAGCAGATCATTTTGAATGAAATATTTACACATCGCTGGAACATTGGTTATAGAATTGTCTCTAAATTCACGTATCTTTTCGCACTCCATCACATAGTGACGGAGGGTGTGCGAATAATTTTGTTGACACAGTTTACATTTGGTCAGGTCTACATCGGCAGATAATGAGAATTCCCAGAGATACTTGTAACCGAGTCTAAGCCGAGCAGCAGTAACATCTAGAAGTCTGCTGATTTTATTGGATGATCCATAGATGTGTGCCATTCACTTTACACGTTTCACTTTACGCAATCACATCCGACAACTCAGGCACTCCCTGAACCTTAACTCTTATTCTGGTGAGAGAATGAGAGTGCAGCACAGTGTCAGTAGCCGTGGAACCACTGACTTCAGAGATGGAAGCTGCCAGGCGAGCAAGACAACGAGAATCTGTTAGGGCGTCCCCTTCCAGAAGATCCCGATACTCACTCTCCTTAACAACTGCACCACTACGATGCTTCAATCGAGTGCCTATTTTCTCGGGTATGCTAACACGACAATGATCTGACAAACCTACGCTAGCAAGGCGGGTGTCAATGAAATTAACGTAGTCTGAATGAAGATTGAACTCATGGCCCTGTCGATACATGCTACACAAGGGTATGATATGGTCTTTGATACTTATTTTTTTTTTTTTTTTGAGATATATACAAGAGTTGTTACATTCTTGTACAGCCACTAGTACGCGTAGCGTTTCGGGCAGGTCCCTGGAATACGATCCCCGCCGCGAAGAATCGTTTTTTCATCCAAGTACACATTTTACTGTTGCGTTAAACAGAGGCTACAGTTAAGGATTTGCGCCCAGTAAATCCTCCCCGGCCAGGATACGAACCCATGACATAGCGCTCGCGGAACGCCAGGCGAGTGTCTTACCACTACACCACGGAGACTGCTTATGTTCCAACGATGGGGAAACAATGCAATATTTTCATCAATCATGGTGTACAGACCTAAGAGAATGTCTCCAGGAAAATGAATAATGTCAACAACTAAACATGTTATAGACAATGTGACATCATTGAACTTGAGTGGGAGGTCAATTTCACCCTGAACTTTTACTTTATTTCCTGAAATACCACTTAGAAAAGGTATGTGTGACTGTTTTAAAGTAGTTGGGTGCTTACTTTCAATGTCTCTAAGATCTGAAGGCTTGACAATATTAATTTTTGCACCTGAATCAAGAAAAACTTTTAAAACTCGACCATGTACAATGGCTGATACAAGGGGACCATCACTTGAGACCGGACAAGTTACTACTTTTGACTTATGTTGTCTGGGATATCTGCGTCTTGTCTGGGTTAAATGTACTGTGGTTCCGTCAACATCTACAACTGGTCTAGAGTCAGTGTTCTCCTCTGTCAAGTGTCCAAATCTATTTTGGGTAGCTACTGAATACACAGGGAGGGCACTAGGACTGGCTAGCTTGAATTGGTTAGCGGATGGCCTTGGGGGTTTCCCGACGACATGGAGTGAACATTCTGAACTTCAGCATTCTGCGACTGAGTATTATAATTTGAAATTGCATTATAGTTGGGCTGGGAGTTGTAATTACGAGGGTTCTGATAATGTCTTGGACGCTGTGAGCCTCGCCAAGACTGACCGTGGGAGTTACGAGGTGGAGATGCCCTTTGCCTAGCTCTACAATCCGCAGTGTGGTGACCGACTTGCTTATGGTACTTGCAATATGGTAGCCTAGAATGATTAGATTGACGAGGAGACCGAGAGAATTGTCTAGGAGGTGATGATCTAGGTGCGGACCAACAGTCCCTTGCGATGTGGTTACTTTTACCACAATGCCAACATGAGGAAGCGGATGGTTGTGGACTATGGCGTTTCGGCAATTTATGAGGCGGCGAATTTGAATTTGACTGGGGGCTACGAGCATGGGTGCGGTTCTGCGACCAAGAGTTTTGAGAATTTGTGGGAGGATGCTGAGAGCTTGTTACTACATTTACAGTATCAGAGGGTGGCAACAGTTGAGCACTTCGGGGAGCTAGTTTATCAGCGGCATTGTTAATGGCTTCAAATACTTCACCAATTTCATGTTTAACACCAAAATTTTGTTGCTCAACGATTGGCTTAGTATGCTCGGGGGCAAAATGCATTAGAGTACCAAACGCTATCATTTTAGCCATAGACTCAGGGGACAGATTATTGTCTTTATCTAACCAAGTCGAATTATTCATAGCCAAAACTAGGGCATAAAGATACTGATCGAGACGGCTAGTAAATGCATTAAACGACTCACCAGGCTGCATGGTGGCATTGGCAATTTTCTTGACTAACCTATACGGGTCAAGGTCTCCTTTATTAACAAAGCGACGGCGAAAGAAATCTTTAAATTCAGACCAAGACTGGAGGCTAACAATGGCTTTCTCATCAACAACGAAACGTGCATCACCTCTGGTTGTGTCTACAGCTGAACGTGCAATTGCCAAGTATTCGGCATCAGTAGGCTTAGAAAAACGTGCAACTGTTTTCGCTTCAACCTTACTAAACCAAGATTCTAAAAGGCGCGATTCGCCAGCAAAAACAGGAATAGCCATTTCCTGAGCTGATCTCTGGCCAATGGGATGAGCAACTGCTCCTGTTGAGTCTGAGGGAGTTTCAACAGTGGTAGGCATTGTTACAGCCGTGGAATTAATATTTGAACGCAGATTATAATTAAGTGCACCTGGCATCAGATATAGTATACACAAAAATAAACACTCAAAAAAATATCAACTTGGCTAAAGTAAAAAAAAATTGGCAGAAATAAAATTATTAAATTGGGCTAGGCAAGAAAATAATTAAGAACAAGCAAATTGTGAATTAATTTTAGCAATCTTTCATTAAAAATGACTGGAATTAGATGTATGTAAATTAATTAAACCAGACTAAGCACAGTAATTTAGAATAAAAACTGGAAAATGCAATTGCAAAATTTCATTAAAAAGATTCAACACAACAAGTGGCAATGCATGAAAAATGGATTTAGCAAAAACAAATTGGACACAGGCACATGGGTAACATGCTATGATAAAGTGTAAAATAAAATGCGTAAAGGAAAAATTTCAAGGTTAGGTCTGGAGAAATATCAGAATTTTTCTATGTTCAATTGTCTATGGAAATTTCAAAAATAAATTTCTATTATGCAAAATATACTACTAGAAACAATTATTTCTTTCTTCTCTGGAATTTGAATTTACCAATAACACTAGTAGATCACTTAATATTCAAATCAATGACTGTGAGAAGCAGGGATGTTGAAATCACACAAGAAAACTGGGCGATGGAGTACTGGACCCCAGCTCCAATATTTAGCAAGTCACTGAATGGTTAATTCACAGGATATTATGGATATTATTATGTAAGTCACTTTATAGAACTTGGCACATTGTTCTCAACTAACAATTACTTATCTCAGGGTTGCAATTCATGAGAATCACCAGTAGCCAAAATTGGAGGAACGTCGTGAAGATCTGAAGAGGCACATGTGAGGTGTGTTTACAAACTGGTACGATGGCAACGCTCCTAGTGGCAGTTGCGCGAAGCTCGGGAGACCCCACACTAGATTGATGTTGGGAGCGCGAAGATAAATTCTGAGATGACGATATTGTGTCGATGGCCGTGGAGGAAACGCGATTTGCCAGGCCGAAGTTCACACAAAATGATGTAGCAGGGGCTGGTGGCGATGTGGCAACGTGGCGAGGCGTCGATGTGGCAACGTGGCGAGGCGTGTGTGTGGTGGCGACACTTAGTCAAACAATTGCAGTCCGCCAATATTCTCAAGGAACAATAAAACACATACGCTGATCAGTTGATGTGATAATGACTGACGACGATTGCAGTAGCTTGAGCACTCACAAAGCTTGATACTGTCAGCTTGGGTGGTGGTGGAGGTGGTTCCCACGTGGCGCGAGATTCAAAATGTCTGGCGCGAATTACTCTCCCCTTCGCTGATGAAATTTCGTTCTCTCTTGCAAATATTGCGCCTTACTTTTGAAATCGTTGACCTAGAGTAGTGGCTGATAGCAGGACCCCGGACTGGTACAATAATTGATGCGTGGGTGGCAGGATGGTGGCGTATGGAGGCAGAGGTGGCGGTGGAGGCGGCGGTTGCACGAGGCGATGCTGGTTATCTTGAATTTCCCAGAAAAAATTTCTAGGTCCCACTGCTGCTACCAGTATTCTTTGCCTTGTGGGGGATTGAATATTATACACCGTAGTCGCTTGTAGGTTTATTGACTGAGACAAACAGATATATATCTGGCCAGCCGAGGTCCTCACTACTGTGGGTCTGTGGAGATGACTGAGCCTGCTGCAAGCATGGCTGGAGACTGTGAATGTGACCTGACGTCAGAGGCCTACTCGCCTGTGATTGGTTATGTTCCAACTGGCGGGGAATTTAATATAACATATCATGTTGTGGTGTAAAGTTTCGTGGAGTATAGTGTCGTGGTGTATAGTGTCGTGGGGTAAAGTTTCATGGAGTATAGTGTCGTAGAGTATAGTGGCATTGGGTATAGTCTGTGGTGTATAGTGTCGTGTTGTATAGTGTGGTTTATAGTGTCTGGTGTATAGTGTCGTGGAGTATGGTATCGTGGAGTATAGTGTCGTGGTGTATATTGTCGTGGTGTATAGTGTGGTGGAGTATAGTGTCGTGGTGTAGGTGTTGTAGTGTATAGTGGCGTGGTGTATAGTATCGTGGAGTATAGTGTCGTGGTGTATAGTGTCGTGCAGAATAGTGTGAGGTGTATAGTGTCATGTATAGTTTGTGGTGTTAGTGTCGTGGTGTAAGTGTCGGAAGTATAGTGTCATGGTGTAGGATCGTGAGTATAGTGTCGTGGTGTATAGTGTCGTGGAGTATAGTGTTGTGGTGTATAGTG
>WNGS01052757.1:0-10628 GCA_020271785.1 Procambarus virginalis
GGCTGTGATGCCAACTGTACAGCATGACAGGCTGTGATGCCAACTGTACAGCATGCCAGGCTGTGATGCCAACTGTACAGCATGCCAGGCTGTGATGCCAACTGTACAGCATGCCAGGCTGTGATGCCAACTGTACAGCATGAGTGGCTGTGATGCCAAACTGTACAGCATGTGTGGCTGTGATGCCAACTGTGCAGCATGACAGGCTGTGATGCCAATGTGCAGCATGACAGGCTGTGATGCCAACTGTGCAGCATGCCAGGCTGTGATGCCAACTGTGCAGCATGAATGGCTCTGATGCCAACTGTACAGCATGCCAGGCTGTGATGCCAACTGTGCAGCATGACGGGCTGTGATGCCAACTGTGCAGCATGAATGGCTCTGATGCCAACTGTACAGCATGCTAGGCTGTGATGCAAATGTGCAGCATGCCAGGCTGTGATGCCAACTGTACAGCATACAGGCTGTGATGCCAACTGTACAGCATGACAGGCTGTGATGCCAACTGTACAGCATGAGTGGCTGTGATGCCAACTGTACAGCATGAATGGCTCTGATGCCAACTGTGCAGCATGACAGGCTGTGATGCCAAGTGTGCAGCATGCCAGGCTATGATGCCAACTGTACAGCATGATGGCTCTGATGCCAACTGTACAGCATGCCAGGCTGTGATGCCAACTGTGCAGCATGCGGGCTGTGGTGCCAACTGTGCAGCATGAATGGCTCTGATGCCAACTGTACAGCATGCCAGGCGTGATGCCAACTGTGCAGCATGCAGGCAGGCTGTGATGCCAACTGTACAGCATGCCAGGCTGTGATGCCAACTGTTCAGCATGCCAGGCTGTGATGCCAATGTCAGCATGCCAGGCTGTGATGCCAACTGTGCAGCATGCCAGGCTGTGATGCCAACTGTGCAGCATGCCAGGCTGTGATGCCAACTGTACAGCATGCCAGGCTGTGATGCCAACTGTTCAGCATGTCAGGCTGTGATGCCAACTGTGCAGCATGCCAGGCTGTGATGCCAACTGTGCAGCATGCCAGGCTGTGATGCCAACTGTCAGCATGCCAGGCTGTGATGCCAACTGTGCAGCATGCCGGCTGTGATGCCAACTGTACAGCATGCCAGGCTGTGATGCCAACTGTTCAGCATGCCAGGCTGTGATGCCAACTGTACAGCCAATGCCAGGCAGTGATGCCAACTGTACAGCATGCCAGGCTGTGATGCCAACTGTGCAGCATGCCAGGCTGTGATGCCAACTGTTCAGCAGCATGCCAGGCTGTGATGCCAACTGTGCAGCATGCCAGGCTGTGATGCCAACTGTACAGCATGCCGGGCTGTGATGCCAACTGTACAGCATGACAGGCTGTGATGCCAACTGTACAGCATGAGTGGCTGTGATGCCAACTGTACAGCATGAAGGCTTGATGCCAACTGTGCAGCATGACAGGCTGTGATGCCAACTGTGCAGCATGCTTGGCTGTGATGCCAACTGTGCAGCATGAAGGCTGTGATGCCAACTGTACAGCATGCCAGGCTGTGATGCCAACTGTGCAGCATGACGGGCTGTGATGCCAACTGTGCAGCATGAAGGCTGTGATGCCAACTGTACAGCATGCCGGCTGTGATGCCAACTGTGCAGCATGACAGGCTGTGATGCCAACTGTACAGCATGCCAGGCTGTGATGCCAACTGTGCAGCATGCCAGGCTGTGATGCCAACTGTCAGCATGCCAGGCTGTGATGCCAACTGTGCAGCATGCCAGGCTGTGATGCCAACTGTGCAGCATGACAGGCTGTGATGCCAACTGTGCAGCATGCCAGGCTGTGATGCCAACTGTTCAGCATGAAGGCTGTGATGCCAACTGTACAGCATGACAGGCTGTGATGCCAACTGTACAGCATGAAGGCTGTGATGCCAACTGTACAGCATGACAGGCTGTGATGCCAACTGTACAGCATGACGGCTGTGATGCCAACTGTGCAGCATGACAGGCTGTGATGCCAACTGTACAGCATGCCAGGCTGTGATGCCAACTGTGCAGCATGCCAGGCTGTGATGCCAACTGTACAGCATGCAGGCTGTGATGCCAACTGTACAGCATGACAGGCTGTGATGCCAACTGTACAGCATGCAGGCTGTGATGCCAACTGTACAGCATGAGTGGCTGTGATGCCAACTGTACAGCATGCCAGGCTGTGATGCCAACTGTACAGCATGAAGGCTGTGATGCCAACTGTCAGCATGACAGGCTGTGATGCCAACTGTGCAGCATGCCAGGCTGTGATGCCAACTGTGCAGCATGAAGGCTGTGATGCCAACTGTACAGCATGCCAGGCTGTGATGCCAACTGTGCAGCATGAGGGCTGTGATGCCAACTGTGCAGCATGAAGGCTGTGATGCCAACTGTACAGCATGCCAGGCTGTGATGCCAACTGTACAGCATGCCAGGCTGTGATGCCAACTGTACAGCATGCCAGGCTGTGATGCCAACTGTACAGCATGCCAGGCTGTGATGCCAACTGTACAGCATGCCAGGCTGTGATGCCAACTGTACAGCATGCCAGGCTGTGATGCCAACTGTACAGCATGCCAGGCTGTGATGCCAACTGTGCAGCATGCAGGCTGTGATGCCAACTGTCAGCATGCCAGGCTGTGATGCCAACTGTGCAGCATGCCAGGCTGTGATGCCAACTGTACAGCATGCCAGGCTGTGATGCCAACTGTACAGCATGCCAGGCTGTGATGCCAACTGTACAGCATGCCAGGCTGTGATGCCAACTGTACAGCATGCCAGGCTGTGATGCCAACTGTACAGCATGCCAGGCTGTGATGCCAACTGTGCAGCATGCCAGGCTGTGATGCCAACTGTACAGCATGCCAGGCTGTGATGCCAACTGTGCAGCATGCCAGGCTGTGATGCCAACTGTTCAGCATGCCAGGCTGTGATGCCAACTGTACAGCATGCCAGGCTGTGATGCCAACTGTGCAGCATGCCAGGCTGTGATGCCAACTGTACAGCATGCCAGGCTGTGATGCCAACTGTTCAGCATGCAGGCTGTGATGCCAACTGTGCAGCATGCCAGGCTGTGATGCCAACTGTGCAGCATGCCAGGCTGTGATGCCAACTGTACAGCATGACAGGCTGTGATGCCAACTGTGCAGCATGCCAGGCTGTGATGCCAACTGTACAGCATGCCAGGCTGTGATGCCAACTGTACAGCATGCCAGGCTGTGATGCCAACTGTACAGCATGCCAGGCTGTGATGCCAACTGTACAGCATGCAGGCTGTGATGCCAACTGTACAGCATGCCAGGCTGTGATGCCAACTGTACAGCATGACAGGCTGTGATGCCAACTGTACAGCATGACAGGCTGTGATGCCAACTGTACAGCATGACAGGCTGTGATGCCAACTGTGCAGCATGACAGGCTGTGATGCCAACTGTACAGCATGCCAGGCTGTGATGCCAACTGTACAGCATGAGTGGCTGTGATGCCAACTGTACAGCATGACAGGCTGTGATGCCAACTGTGCAGCATGACAGGCTGTGATGCCAACTGTGCAGCATGACAGGCTGTGATGCCAACTGTACAGCATGCCAGGCTGTGATGCCAACTGTACAGCATGAGTGGCTGTGATGCCAACTGTGCAGCATGAGAGGCTGTGATGCCAACTGTGCAGCATGAGTGGCTGTGATGCCAACTGTGCAGCATGACAGGCTGTGATGCCAACTGTACAGCATGAGTGGCTGTGATGCCAACTGTGCAGCATGACAGGCTGTGATGCCAACTGTACAGCATGCCAGGCTGTGATGCCAACTGTGCAGCATGCCAGGCTGTGATGCCAACTGTACAGCATGACAGGCTGTGATGCCAACTGTACAGCATGCCAGGCTGTGATGCCAACTGTACAGCATGACGGCTGTGATGCCAACTGTACAGCATGACGGGCTGTGATGCCAACTGTACAGCATGACAGGCTGTGATGCCAACTGTACAGCATGAGTGGCTGTGATGCCAACTGTACAGCATGCCAGGCTGTGATGCCAACTGTACAGCATGACAGGCTGTGATGCCAACTGTACAGCATGCCAGGCTGTGATGCCAACTGTACAGCATGACGGGCTGTGATGCCAACTGTACAGCATGACGGCTGTGATGCCAACTGTACAGCATGATGGCTGTGATGCCAACTGTACAGCATGCAGGCTGTGATGCCAACTGTACAGCATGAGTGGCTGTGATGCCAACTGTACAGCATGACAGGCTGTGATGCCAACTGTACAGCATGACGGGCTGTGATGCCAACTGTACAGCATGACAGGCTGTGATGCCAACTGTACAGCATGAGGCTGTGATGCCAACTGTACAGCATGCAGGCTGTGATGCCAACTGTACAGCATGCCAGGCTGTGATGCCAACTGTACAGCATGACAGGCTGTGATGCCAACTGTACAGCATGAAGGCTGTGATGCCAACTGTACAGCATGACAGGCTGTGATGCCAACTGTGCAGCATGCCAGGCTGTGATGCCAACTGTACAGCATGAAGGCTGTGATGCCAACTGTACAGCATGACGGGCTGTGATGCCAACTGTGCAGCATGAATGGCTGTGATGCCAACTGTACAGCATGCCAGGCTGTGATGCCAACTGTGCAGCATGACGGGCTGTGATGCCAACTGTGCAGCATGAATGGCTGTGATGCCAACTGTACAGCATGCCAGGCTGTGATGCCAACTGTGCAGCATGCAGGCTGTGATGCCAACTGTACAGCATGCCAGGCTGTGATGCCAACTGTACAGCATGACGAGCTGTGATGCCAACTGTACAGCATGAGTGGCTGTGATGCCAACTGTACAGCATGAATGGCTGTGATGCCAACTGTACAGCATGACAGGCTGTGATGCCAACTGTGCAGCATGCAAGGCTGTGATGCCAACTGTGCAGCATGAAGGCTGTGATGCCAACTGTACAGCATGCCAGGCTGTGATGCCAACTGTGCAGCATGAGGGCTGTGATGCCAACTGTGCAGCATGAATGGCTGTGATGCCAACTGTACAGCATGCCAGGCTGTGATGCCAACTGTGCAGCATGCCAGGCTGTGATGCCAACTGTACAGCATGCCAGGCTGTGATGCCAACTGTTCAGCATGCCAGGCTGTGATGCCAACTGTTCAGCATGCCAGGCTGTGATGCCAACTGTGCAGCATGCCAGGCTGTGATGCCAACTGTACAGCATGCCAGGCTGTGATGCCAACTGTGCAGCATGCCAGGCTGTGATGCCAACTGTACAGCATGCCAGGCTGTGATGCCAACTGTGCAGCATGCCAGGCTGTGATGCCAACTGTACAGCATGCCAGGCTGTGATGCCAACTGTGCAGCATGCCAGGCTGTGATGCCAACTGTGCAGCATGCCAGGCTGTGATGCCAACTGTACAGCATGCCAGGCTGTGATGCCAACTGTGCAGCATGCCAGGCTGTGATGCCAACTGTACAGCATGCCAGGCTGTGATGCCAACTGTACAGCATGCCAGGCTGTGATGCCAACTGTACAGCATGCCAGGCTGTGATGCCAACTGTACAGCATGCCAGGCTGTGATGCCAACTGTACAGCATGCCAGGCTGTGATGCCAACTGTACAGCATGCCAGGCTGTGATGCCAACTGTACAGCATGAGGCTGTGATGCCAACTGTACAGCATGCCAGGCTGTGATGCCAACTGTACAGCATGCCAGGCTGTGATGCCAACTGTACAGCATGCCAGGCTGTGATGCCAACTGTACAGCATGCCAGGCTGTGATGCCAACTGTGCAGCATGCCAGGCTGTGATGCCAACTGTACAGCATGACAGGCTGTGATGCCAACTGTACAGCATGCCAGGCTGTGATGCCAACTGTACAGCATGCCAGGCTGTGATGCCAACTGTACAGCATGCCAGGCTGTGATGCCAACTGTACAGCATGCCAGGCTGTGATGCCAACTGTACAGCATGAGTGGCTGTGATGCCAACTGTACAGCATGACAGGCTGTGATGCCAACTGTACAGCATGACAGGCTGTGATGCCAACTGTACAGCATGACAGGCTGTGATGCCAACTGTACAGCATGACGGGCTGTGATGCCAACTGTACAGCATGACAGGCTGTGATGCCAACTGTACAGCATGACAGGCTGTGATGCCAACTGTACAGCATGAGTGGCTGTGATGCCAACTGTACAGCATGACAGGCTGTGATGCCAACTGTACAGCATGAGGCTGTGATGCCAACTGTACAGCATGACAGGCTGTGATGCCAACTGTACAGCATGACAGGCTGTGATGCCAACTGTACAGCATGAGTGGCTGTGATGCCAACTGTGCAGCATGCCAGGCTGTGATGCCAACTGTACAGCATGAGTGGCTGTGATGCCAACTGTACAGCATGACAGGCTGTGATGCCAACTGTACAGCATGAGTGGCTGTGATGCCAACTGTACAGCATGACAGGCTGTGATGCCAACTGTACAGCATGACCAGGCTGTGATGCCAACTGTGCAGCATGCCAGGCTGTGATGCCAACTGTACAGCATGACAGGCTGTGATGCCAACTGTACAGCATGCCAGGCTGTGATGCCAACTGTACAGCATGACGGCTGTGATGCCAACTGTACAGCATGAAGGCTGTGATGCCAACTGTACAGCATGACGGGCTGTGATGCCAACTGTACAGCATGAGTGGCTGTGATGCCAACTGTACAGCATGCCAGGCTGTGATGCCAACTGTACAGCATGAGGGCTGTGATGCCAACTGTGCAGCATGCCAGGCTGTGATGCCAACTGTACAGCATGACGGCTGTGATGCCAACTGTACAGCATGACAGGCTGTGATGCCAACTGTACAGCATGAGGCTGTGATGCCAACTGTACAGCATGCCAGGCTGTGATGCCAACTGTACAGCATGAGTGGCTGTGATGCCAACTGTACAGCATGACCAGGCTGTGATGCCAACTGTACAGCATGACGGGCTGTGATGCCAACTGTACAGCATGACAGGCTGTGATGCCAACTGTACAGCATGAGTGGCTGTGATGCCAACTGTACAGCATGCCAGGCTGTGATGCCAACTGTACAGCATGCCAGGCTGTGATGCCAACTGTACAGCATGACAGGCTGTGATGCCAACTGTGCAGCATGAAGGCTGTGATGCCAACTGTGCAGCATGACAGGCTGTGATGCCAACTGTACAGCATGCCAGGCTGTGATGCCAACTGTACAGCATGAAGGCTGTGATGCCAACTGTACAGCATGACAGGCTGTGATGCCAACTGTGCAGCATGAAGGCTGTGATGCCAACTGTACAGCATGCCAGGCTGTGATGCCAACTGTGCAGCATGACAGGCTGTGATGCCAACTGTGCAGCATGAAGGCTGTGATGCCAACTGTACAGCATGCCAGGCTGTGATGCCAACTGTGCAGCATGCCAGGCTGTGATGCCAACTGTACAGCATGCCAGGCTGTGATGCCAACTGTACAGCATGACCAGCTGTGATGCCAACTGTACAGCATGAGTGGCTGTGATGCCAACTGTACAGCATGAATGGCTGTGATGCCAACTGTGCAGCATGACAGGCTGTGATGCCAACTGTGCAGCATGCCAGGCTGTGATGCCAACTGTGCAGCATGAAGGCTGTGATGCCAACTGTACAGCATGCCAGGCTGTGATGCCAACTGTGCAGCATGACGGCTGTGATGCCAACTGTGCAGCATGATGGCTGTGATGCCAACTGTACAGCATGCCAGGCTGTGATGCCAACTGTGCAGCATGCCAGGCTGTGATGCCAACTGTACAGCATGCCAGGCTGTGATGCCAACTGTCAGCATGCCAGGCTGTGATGCCAACTGTACAGCATGCCAGGCTGTGATGCCAACTGTGCAGCATGCCAGGCTGTGATGCCAACTGTACAGCATGCCAGGCTGTGATGCCAACTGTGCAGCATGCCAGGCTGTGATGCCAACTGTACAGCATGCCAGGCTGTGATGCCAACTGTGCAGCATGCCAGGCTGTGATGCCAACTGTACAGCATGCCAGGCTGTGATGCCAACTGTACAGCATGCCAGGCTGTGATGCCAACTGTACAGCATGCCAGGCTGTGATGCCAACTGTACAGCATGCCAGGCTGTGATGCCAACTGTACAGCATGCCAGGCTGTGATGCCAACTGTACAGCATGCCAGGCTGTGATGCCAACTGTACAGCATGCCAGGCTGTGATGCCAACTGTACAGCATGCCAGGCTGTGATGCCAACTGTACAGCATGCCAGGCTGTGATGCCAACTGTACAGCATGCCAGGCTGTGATGCCAACTGTACAGCATGCCAGGCTGTGATGCCAACTGTACAGCATGCCAGGCTGTGATGCCAACTGTACAGCATGAGGGCTGTGATGCCAACTGTACAGCATGCCAGGCTGTGATGCCAACTGTACAGCAAAGGCTGTGATGCCAACTGTACAGCATGACAGGCTGTGATGCCAACTGTACAGCATGAGGGCTGTGATGCCAACTGTACAGCATGAGTGGCTGTGATGCCAACTGTACAGCATGCCAGGCTGTGATGCCAACTGTACAGCATGAGGGCTGTGATGCCAACTGTACAGCATGCCAGGCTGTGATGCCAACTGTACAGCATGAGGGCTGTGATGCCACTGTACAGCATGACGGGCTGTGATGCCAACTGTACAGCATGAGGGCTGTGATGCCAACTGTACAGCATGCCAGGCTGTGATGCCAACTGTACAGCATGAGGGCTGTGATGCCAACTGTACAGCATGACGGCTGTGATGCCAACTGTACAGCATGACAGGCTGTGATGCCAACTGTACAGCATGACAGGCTGTGATGCCAACTGTACAGCATGACAGGCTGTGATGCCAACTGTACAGCATGCCAGGCTGTGATGCCAACTGTACAGCATGCCAGGCTGTGATGCCAACTGTACAGCATGACAGGCTGTGATGCCAACTGTGCAGCATGCAGGCTGTGATGCCAACTGTGCAGCATGACAGGCTGTGATGCCAACTGTGCAGCATGCCAGGCTGTGATGCCAACTGTACAGCATGAAGGCTGTGATGCCAACTGTGCAGCATGACAGGCTGTGATGCCAACTGTGCAGCATGAAGGCTGTGATGCCAACTGTACAGCATGCCAGGCTGTGATGCCAACTGTACAGCATGACAGGCTGTGATGCCAACTGTGCAGCATGAAGCTGTGATGCCAACTGTACACATGCCAGGAGTGCTGTGATGCCAACTGTGCAGCATGCCAGGCTGTGATGCCAACTGTACAGCATGCCAGGCTGTGATGCCAACTGTACAGCATGACCAGCTGTGATGCCAACTGTACAGCATGAGTGGCTGTGATGCCAACTGTACAGCATGAATGGCTCTGATGCCAACTGTGCAGCATGACAGGCTGTGATGCCAACTGTGCAGCATGCCAGGCTGTGATGCCAACTGTGCAGCATGAATGGCTCTGATGCCAACTGTACAGCATGCCAGGCTGTGATGCCAACTGTGCAGCATGACGGGCTGTGATGCCAACTGTGCAGCATGAATGGCTCTGATGCCAACTGTACAGCATGCCAGGCTGTGATGCCAACTGTGCAGCATGCCAGGCTGTGATGCCAACTGTACAGCATGCCAGGCTGTGATGCCAACTGTGCAGCATGCCAGGGCGTGATGCCAACTGTTCAGCATGCCAGGCTGTGATGCCAACTGTGCAGCATGCCAGGCTGTGATGCCAACTGTGCAGCATGCCAGGCTGTGATGCCAACTGTACAGCATGCCAGGCTGTGATGCCAACTGTTCAGCATGCCAGGCTGTGATGCCAACTGTACAGCATGCCAGGCTGTGATGCCAACTGCAGCATGCCAGGCTGTGATGCCAACTGCACAGCATGCCAGGCTGTGATGCCAACTGTACAGCATGCCAGGCTGTGATGCCAACTGTGCAGCATGACAGGCTGTGATGCCAACTGTGCAGCATGACAGGCTGTGATGCCAACTGTTCAGCATGCCAGCTGTGATGCCAACTGTGCAGCATGCCAGGCTGTGATGCCAACTGTACAGCATGACAGGCTGTGATGCAACTGTACAGCATCCAGGCTGTGATGCCAACTGTACAGCATGCCAGGCTGTGATGCCAACTGTACAGCATGCAGGCTGTGATGCCAACTGTGCAGCATGCCAGGCTGTGATGCCAACTGTACAGCATGCCAGGCTGTGATGCCAACTGTTCAGCATGCCAGGCTGTGATGCCAACGTACAGCATGCCAGGCTGTGATGCCACTGTACAGCATGCCAGGCTGTGATGCCAACTGTACAGCATGTCAGGCTGTGTGTGATGCCAACTGTGCAGCATGCCAGGCTGTGATGCCAACTGTACAGCATGCAGGTTGTGATGCCAACTGTGCAGCATGCCAGGCTGTGAGCCCAACTGTGCAGCATGCCAGGCTGTGATGCCAACTGTGCAGCATGCCAGGCTGTGATGCCAACTGTACAGCATGACAGGCTGTGATGCCAACTGTACGCATGAGGGCTGTGATGCCAGCTGTACAGCATGACGGGCTGTGATGCCAGCTGTACAGCAT
>WNGS01052768.1:0-45093 GCA_020271785.1 Procambarus virginalis
TTGTGAGCCTCTTGTTGAATCACTTGTGACACAAAAGATTACTGATGTGTGTATTTGTGTGGGTGATTAAATATGTATGTGTATGTATATTGTATAAGTATGTATATGTACATGTATGCATAAGTATGTGTACATAATAATTTTGTAACTAGCGTCAAAAGTTGTTATTGCTTAGCTAAACGAACTAGAGGGTTCAGTTCCTGAACCGATTATGTGCCTCTGTAATCCTTACACCACCGCCCACGGGATGGGTATTATGGGGTGCATAATAAAGAAAGAAAATGAATGGACCGAACCCCACAATTCATTTAGCTGAGCAAGTTACAATCTTGATGAGCTAGTTACAAAATTCACTATAAGTCGTCACATCATAATTGGGTTCGAGATCGACCACAAGTAGTGCATTACATAATTATCAGTATTGTGCAGCCTGTATCCCCGCCTGGCTGGATACTGATACCTAGGTAGTTTTCATGTGTCCGGACACGGCGATAAGGTGTATTATTTATTAACTTAGAGAGATTTATTTTTAAATGTTGTCACATTAACGGCTACATCTTCTTTCTTCTGACATATAGATTTTAAGATTATTAAAATATATGGAAACTAATTATACAATTTATTGGCTGGTGTGCAGGGCTTCACACTCTCAGAGCTAGCCATCAAGTAACTATCAAAACGCATATATCTTCGTTTTCACTTCAGTTTATTTATGACAAAGGATTTTAAATGTAGCCTATATTTCTACCTTTGTGATGACATAAATACTTTCGTTAATTACAATATCTAGATCAAACTAACATTGATTTTCAAAAGGTTGTATATTTTCCATCAATGAGAGCATCAGCAAGAAGCCTTCTTTAAAATATGAATATCTTTCCTCACCCAATAAGATCTAATCTCTGAATAAAACGCAAAAAACGACTTGATTGTAACCTATCCACCGCTGCCCATTGGATGGGGGGAGAGGGGTTATGTGTAGGATAAACATATCAATTGTGACACTATAGCCCTCCATATATGTCAGTTGCTTAAATTATAAACTGTACTTGTGGTCGGTCTCGAGCCCATTGTTGATGTGACAATGTGCATTGACTTTTGTAACTAGCTTATCAAGATTATAACTTGCTTGGCTATATGAATTGTGGGGCTCATTCCCTGAGCCCATTATGTGCCTCTGTAACACTCCACTATCGCCCATAGGATGGTATGGGGTGCATAATAAATGAACTAAACTAAGCTCTGCCTTTTTGATAACATATACAATTATAAGCTTTATTTGTGAATCTTAATAAACAATATATCACAGAGCCTGTAGGGTTCGGTGAGATGAGCGAAGAGACATGGGAGATTTTACATAAGTACAGTACATGGTAGTTTAAGTAGCGAACGCATGTCAACGAATAACGAGTATATATAACAAACTATTGTCTATGAAGTCGATTTAACTTCCAAACATATATTTTTTAATAAATGTTAAATGTTTTCTGGCTAGTTATGTTAGATTTTATTAAAAATACGTATTCTACTTGTTAACATTATAATTTAAATTTGTGATAATTTTGCAGAGAAAAGATACGTGAATTAGAGACAATTCTATAAACCAATGTTCCAGCGATGTGTAAATATTTATTCAAAATGATCTGCTACCAGAAATTTTAGCCAAATATCCCCAGTTTGCTAACTGTAGGTAGTAACTGAGTGATTGTAACCTATCCACCGCTGACCACTGGATGGGGGGCGGTGTGCAGGACAAACATAAAATTTTGACACTAGCTCTTCACATGTCAGTGCTTAATTTAGAACCTGTACTTGAGGTCGATCTCGAACCCATTGTTGATGTGACGACTTATATTGAATTTTGTAACTAGCTCATCAAGATTGTAACTTGCTTAGCTAAATGAATTGTGGGGCTCAGTCCCTGAGCCCATTATGTGCCTCTGTAACCCTTTCCACTACCGCCCACAAGATGGGTATGGGGTGCATAAAAATGAACTAAACTAAAAAGTGCGACAATGGATATGCCAACAAACACTTTCCAAACAACGATATATCTTGGATAAGTCGCTCCACAACATTGACGCTTGGACCGTCGACTTCCTTTGATGCTACTTATTTACTTATTCATAATGAAATATATTGGTTTGGAGTAAATATATGTTTTCTGTTCTGCATTCAGCACCCACATTATAGTGAGTAAATATACCATATTACTTCATTACTTAAATAACTATAGGGTTTGAGTAGCTTTGGGTCTTTAGTGGACAGAATCTCCAATAGATGGGGCGAGAGTCGCCCCATCTCTCTCGCCGAGCAAGAGTCGAAACTTAATTTAAAATTGATATATCTTTGTCCTCGAACATGATATATTTCATTTGGTGCAATCATAATAATGTTCATATCTCGGTCTTTCTGGAGGCATATAAGACTTTAGGCTTTATTAGCGTATCTTTGTTAATTATACAATATATCGGCAAGTGGGTAGGCGTCTGCACTACATGCCCGACAAGCTACTGAGCGCTACTATAAAAACATGTATCTTCACTTGAGCTATAAATATGTCTATTGTAATGTATTTAAAATGAAGCTCATATTCTATCTTGCTAAGACATGTATACATTGTGTTTATTAACGAATTTACGTGAAATAAACATGATCTGAGAGAGAGTTGCTCTGTCGTTCAGTCTGTACGGGGTCGGAGCTCCGTAATTTTAAAAATACATGTATCTTTATTAGAACTTTAAATATGTCTATGGTAAAGTGTTTAAAGTGAAGCTTATATGTCTGCCTTTCTTGAGACATATAAAACATATATGTTTATTAACGAATTCACGTGAAATATACATTGTTCTGAGAGAGAGTTGCTCGGTCGATCGATCTGTCCGGGTCGGAGCTCGGCTATTACAAAAGTACATCTATCTTCGCTTTAAATTTAAATATACCCATGGTAAGGTATTTAGAATGAAGCTTATATTTCTATCTTTCTTGTGACATATAAAAACTCTTACGTTTATTAAGGAATCTGCGTGAAATAGGCATGGTTCTGAGATGAATGCTGCGGTTTTCGAGCTCGACGAGCGATGAAAACTGCCCCTTTTATACAACTACAAATATCTTCGGTTTTACTTAAAATATTGTCTGGTAGACGTTTTACAGATAGGTCGCGTTTTTGTCTTTCTGGATTAATAAATAATTTTGGTTTAATAAGTCATCAAGATGTTTCAACAATATTCTTTCGGCGTTCGTCTTTTCCAACATGGGCGACCCTTTTGGAAACGCGATACTTGGGTTAACCCATCCCATAGTTGGGTCTGTTTCCATTATGGTTCGGAACATTTGTTACTTTTAAAATGCTAAGCTAACCTACATACCTAAATACATAGATACACAGATTTACGTATGCCCTACATAAAGTGTTCGAAGTGTCATGAATGTGCATTTACAAAGGTGAAATGCAATTCTGATCAGCTTCCATATGTACTTATACACATACATATACATACACACCACACACATATATACGTACATATACAAATATACATGCATATATATACACACACTGCATTCATTACATTTGTCTCTTTTACTCTGACAGGGTGAGATAGCTGACAGAGAAACTAGTGTGCAATTAAGCACTTAATCACGGAAGGTGATTAAGGTGCTTTTACAAGCTCAGGTTATATGTTACATCACATACATACATTGTATAAATGATACATACATGGTCAATCTTGGATTCAAGTCCAATATATCATCAAGTGTTCCAGTACTCATATAGTAATTACACAGTTCAGCATACTCAGCCCAGGAGGGCGAAAGTCAGACAATATGGGACATTCTACAATATAATGTTCAAGAGAGTGCATATTTCTCTTTCACAAAGTTGACACATTGTGTAGTCAAATCAAATGTTTATTTAGGTACTCGACATTTGAGTTTTGAGAAAGCTGCCAGATACGTCTATATCCCAGGCGAATTCTGGCAACTATAACATCACATTGCCGGTTCTTGTTCTATTAGTCCCATATGTGAATGTCTCCTCACGATATCTATCATAATATTTAATGCTACAACTTTCAGGTCTTTGTGAATTTGTTAGGTCGGTGAGATCATCATTAGATATTTGTTTAAGTATTCTCTTTGTCACTGCTAATGAAACACCCATATCAATTTCTACCACTGGTTTTCTACAGGCTGTCTTTGCAAGCATATTAAACAGTGTCATGCCTCGAGATGCCAACATGTGATGGTATCCATAGGATTTAATTTCAAATCTGTTTTCTTTAGCAGCTAAAACATTCATTCGAATATCACTGACTATTTTATGGGTGTCACTACTATGTGCGTTCAATGCCAGGAGTGCACTCTGCGATAGTGGGCGGTAGTGGACCCCCTACCGACCTTGTGGGCGGCAGTGGACCCTATATACTAATCCTGTGGGCGATACTGGACCCTATACTCATCTGTGGGCGGCAATGGACGCCATACACATCCAGTGGGTGTTATATTGGACCCCATACCCATTCTGTGGGTGGATGATCCCCATACCCATCCTGCGGGTGGATGTGACCCCCCCAATACCCATCCCGTGGGTGGTATGGACCCCTTACCCACCTAACAGGTGGTAGTGGACAATATACCCATCCTATAGTTGCTATAGTAGACACCATACCATCTTGTTTGCCGTAGTTTGCCCCATAAACATTCCAACGGTAACATCGTTTTCTGTAGCGTTCCTACAAAACATTTTAATATTTTTAAAGTACGACTATGGTATATAATATTGATTGGTGAAGCACTGTATTCTATGGAATAATTTATGGTGCTTATTATAATTTACTAAGAACAACTAATATTTCTCAAAAACAACTACGAGCCTTCGTGAGAACAAGGAGATAGTTGTCAGGAGAGGCGACAAGTCGCCAATATACGTCATCCTTAAGAAAGACGAATATCTGGCGAAAATGAACAGCATACTCTCTGACCAAAGTAAATTCCAAAGGGTAACGAAGGACACTACAGCCGAATTGAAAACAAAGGTCAACAAGTTGATTGAAACTGTGAATGCCAAGAAATCCGGACTCCACCTGCCAAAGATTATTGGAGAATATAAACCTGGATATGCGTATGGAAACGTCAAGACGCATAAGCCTGGAAACCCACTTCGGCCAACTATCAGCCAGATACCCACACCCACGTACAGACTGGCGAAACGACTCAACGGCTTACTGACTCCTTATGTCCCGTGCAACTTCAGCCTGAAATCCCGAAGGAATTTGTTGACTTACTGCGGGGAACACGGGCTACAGGGATAAGAGCCTCGTTGGACGTAGAATCACTGTTCACCAACGTACCTGTGGATGAAACAATCGGGATGATAGTGGACCGAGTGTATCGAGACCCGGCCTGTACTCCCCTTGACATGCCAGAAAATATCCTGAGGAAACTACTCCAAGCTTGTACTAAGGAGGCACCCTTCTTGAGCCCGGATGGGCACATGTATAAGCAAGTAGATGGGGTCGCCATGGGTTCTCCCCTAGGCGTCCTGTTTGCAAACTTCTACATGGGTACTATCGAGGAAAAAGTCTTAGTCGACTTGAACTTGAAACCGGCCATATACTGCAGGTATGTTGACGACATTTTTACACAGGTACCTGATGTCAGACATCTGCAGGAGCTGAAAGAAGCGTTTGAGCAGAATTCTGTGTTACGTTTCACTTACGAGATGGAGAAGGATGGGAAGCTGCCCTTTCTAGATGTAACAGTCATGGAAAGGAGCGGAGGTTTCCACACTGCAGTCTACACTAAGGAAACAAACATAGGAATGTGCCTAAATGCCAACAGTGACTGCCCAGATAGGTACAAGAGGAGTGTTGTTAACGCTTATGTCGACCGTGCTCTCAGCCACAGCTCAGAATGGAAGCAAGTCGACGAAGAACTCTGTAGGGTAAGGCAGGTCCTAGTCAACAACGGCTTCTCCAATGGTTTCATTGAAGACATCATAAGAAGGAAAGTAAAACGCCATGCAACCTCTGAAGAAACAACTAATACAACACCTATACCCCTATTAGACTATTTTACAGGAACTTCTTCTCCACCGCTCATAAAACGGAGGAAAGGGTCCTGAAAGATATTGTTAATAGAAATGTTATCCCTACAGACAAAAATCAGAAGATACAACTAACGATTTACTATAAAACCAAAAAAACAGCCAGCCTACTAATGAAAAACTCTCCAGACACGGAGCAGAACGCCCTAAAAGAGACAAACGTCGTCTATGCCTTTAAATGTCCACTTGGGGACTGTAAGCCCAAAAAACTCAGTATATAGGCAAGACAACAACATCTCTTTCCAGGCGTTTAACGATGCATAAGCAACAGGGCTCCATTAAGGAACATATACTCTCTTCCCACAACCAAACCATCACCAGAGAAATCTTAACAAACAACACAGAAATCATCGATAGGTACAGCGATAGCAGGCGGCTTGACATCTGCGAGGCACTACACATCAAGAAGTCAACACCAGCAATCAACAGTCAATTAATGCACAACTATATTCTACCCACTTCAAGACCCCGCTCCAATATAGAAGCATCAAGAAATATGGGCCAATAGGCCTTCCGCAGTTACTTCCATTCATCCAATTAATATCCATTGTTTCGTGTTCTGTCCTTTGTTGAAAGTTTGTTCACCTCATGAAAACTGTTGTAACATATCACCTCACCAAAACGCGGGTATAAAATGAAAGATGAAAGCTGTTTAAATCATATATAATATATATATATATATATATATATATATATATATATATAATATATATATATATTATAATATATATATATATATAAAATCGAATAACAGAGGTCCCAGGAAAGAGCCTTGATGCACTCAACTTAAACATTTTCCCAGTTTAACCCCTGTTTATACTAACTCTGTTTCCTGTGGTATAGCCATGCCCTAATCCAACTTAGTATAGTACTCCCCAATACCATGAGCCTCTCTTTTTAATCAGTCTTTCATGTGGCACTGTATCAAAAGCTTTCTAAAGTCAAGGTACACTTCAAAAACCTTACCACTATCAACTGCCTCAACTATGCTGGAATAAAGTTATAGCAAATTTGTTAAACATGAACGGCCATTTGTAAAACGATGTTGTAAATCATTTTATAATTGTTTTTCAAGATGAAGACGAATGGTATTTTCAGTTATTGATTCAAGTAACTTTCCCACAAAGACAGGCTAATTGGTTGATAGTTTTATTTTTTTATTTTTACATGCAAGCAAGTAAGTTAAATACAATAAAACAAGTGAAACATAACAATACAAAACAAGACACTGCCGGCCACAAGGACGGAGTACAACACTCGCCAAAACTGGAGAAGGTTACAATAAATGGATGAGAAAATCACAATTAAATACAAAACAAAACAATTACAAGCAAGCAATGCAAGCAAAACAAGAAAACAGAGGAACAATTAAAACATTTCAAAACATATTAGCAGCATAAATCAAAATAGACGGAAGCACCGGCCTGAAGGACCGACAACAAAGCACACCAGTATGAATATCATGAAATATAACATGAAATCACATTATACAACAAGCCAATAACAAAGGAAAAAGAAAAAACAAACAAAACCTAAAGCATGAATAAAACACACAGGGCAAAGTAATAACACAAAAAACAAATACATGAATAATAAATACATGAATAATAAATACTGAATAAAATACATGAATAATAAATACATGAATAATAAATACATGAATATAAAATACATGAATAATAACACCCACACCAAACCACCCGGCACGCCACAAACAAAGGGAGAGGCACGGGCACAAACTACAAAGGGAAACAAACAGTCAGAAGGGCGCACAGTACAAGATTAAGCACAGAATCAGGAAATCGGCGGACATACTTGCCCGGAAACATGACCGAGGGAACCGTATATTGAATGCCTCTCAGACAAACCTTCCGAGGGCTTGGACTATCCACCAGGGATGCCATGACATCCGGAACCTCGGCAACAAAACACCCGCAAAGGGGACCCAGATGGTATCACACCCGAGGCGAGTGATCGGCACACGCTCCCAAACCGAGGGAATCAACTCGCCATGAAAGTCTCGCGACTCCTCGAATATCGGTAACTCGGCAATCCCAGACCAATGATCCGACAGCATCAGACTCCGGTGGCACGTCTCCCAGGTCCCCAACGAGCACCCTCAGACGAGGATCTGGACAGAGGGCATCACCACGGGCACCAGCGGCCACGGGCACACCACCAGACGACTGCGGAAACCCGAGCGGCGCACATCCTTCCACAAGGCACCACCAGGCCATGCCCAGCACCAGCATTCCCACCTACCCTGGCAGCGGAAGCTACCATGCCCCACCGCGGAGAGTCCTCTGGTGGAGAAGGATCAGAGGCACCCCGAGACACGGACACCACCACCACCAGCAGGCACATGGACCTCCGCCACCACTAACCGCGGAGCCATCGACGCATCCGGATCCACACCGTCAACACCCGAAGACCCACAGTCACTGAATTCCCAACATCGGCCCAGGCAGACGACGAACGTCTGGAACGTTTCGGCTCTGGCCGGATATCGTCAGAGCCAGAAGCCGACCCAGAAACATGGGCACTACCAGCTGGACGAACCGACGCCGACGCAGAACTGCAGCAGCCTCTACCACAGGGGGAACTGGGCCACACACAGCAAGACGCTCCGCAGTCACCCCAACATCCAGCTCATCAGGGACCCGAGGCGAGGACTCAGGGTCAGGCGCATCAGTTGAAGACAAGGGAGAAGACGGCGATGCCACACAGGGAGCACCAGGAAGGCCCACGGGAGCAGCGTGGACAGCGACAGGAGCAGGTAGACCATCCAACGGCATCGCAATACCCGGAGGAAGGGCTGCAATAACCGGAGGTTCGACGGGCGACGCAGGGGGGGGGGGGGGGCGCCGCAGCAGATAACGGGACCTGCACCTCCTCACCTCCGGAATCCTCGCCCTGAGGGAGCGGTGGGAAATCATCTTCTCTGAACAAGTTGACAGGAGCAGCTGGGGCAACAGAGCACCCGGAAGCTTGATGCCCCAACAGGCCACACTGGAAACAGGTACGGGGCTGCCAGGCATAAAACACCCGGACATAGTAATCCATCAGCCGGACAGAAGATGGTATATCCGACCGCAGACGCATACCCAAGGTACGAATGTTCGTCCTCCGCCCTGCATACCTCCCCGAGGAGAGTTGGCAACGTACGCCCCTCGTATCGACGGAGGAAGTCCCGGTACTCCACCTCACTAACGAACTTGATAACAACCGGTGGGCTGTAACAAGCTCAACACCGTAGATAGCCTCCACCGGGATACGAAGCATGTCACACATTACTAACTCTGTCCGGATATCCAACTTTACTAGTGAACTCCAGTCCCATGGAGTTCACGTGCACAACAGGAGGAAGATGGCCCCCATGTCAAAACCGCCACATCAACACGCAGCAATACAACTGGGAGGGCAGAGACGCCCACACCCCCTGGCGACGAAATCGGCAAACACCCCAACTACCAGAGGCCAGGCGACACGTCTGTACCTCACGGCAGCTCCAGGTGGACTCGTATGACACATAATGTGCCATAACCCCACATGTAAGGGCGTGGTACCTGCGGGAGGGCCGCCAAGCCCAAGACGACGTGCGAGGATATACGACACGACAACACAAGATTTATTAAATATGGTAGACAATGGATCATAAAGCTTCTCTTTACATTCTTTTAGCACCCTGGCAAACACTTTGTCCGGCCCTGGGGATTTGTTTGGATTGTTTCACAATTTGTTTAATATCATCTTTGGTAACTGCTAAACTAGTCAACCTGTCCTCGTCCCCACCCACATGGGGACGAAGACTTGTTGGGCCGAAGGCATAGTAAAGTTTTTAGTAAATAAGTAGTATTTTTAATAAATATATCTATCTATTCGTCATTATCCGTTATCTGACATGTTTCGGTTTTTAATGGACTTATCCTTTCCCTAACGTTCGATATAAACGAAAAAACCCTTTAGGATTTGCCTCGTCTCTTTTTTTTTAACATTTGTAACCGGTTGTACGAATTCAGGCTCACCACAGAGTGCTGTGGTGAGCCTGCCGTTCGTTCGAAAGGAAAAGTGATGAAGAACATAGATGCGCAGGTCCCTCAAAGTTCTCAAATTAAAGTACTTAAGAGAATTTTTGTTGTGGGAGATTCCCAGGTGAGGTATTTGGATAGAACTTTTTGTGCCAAAGATAGGGGGAACAGGTTAGCGGTTTGCTATTTGTATTAGTGCAGGTAGAAATGATGTTGGACGAGTTAGGAGTGAGGAACTGATAGAGGTTTAAGACAGCCATAAGAGCAGGGGAGGAATCCCGATCATATATGGCATTCTTCCAAGAAATGGAGTTGGAAATGAATGGTTGTCAAGGGCACTTGGTGTCAATTGCCGGCTAGAAAAATATTGCAGATCAAATGCAATATCTTTCATAGATAACTGGAAACACTTCTATGAAAGAACTGAATGTATGCTTGGGATGGAGTGCATCTATTGAGGGCTGGGGTGGTTGTTGTTGGCAACTCGTTGGAACCAGTGGTTGGATTCGTTTGTTTGGGTTTAAACTGTTAGTAGATAGTGGTATGGGAATTGATATGGAGAAAGGAGGTAATAAAAGTACGTGTTTGTGGGGAAATCAAATTGGTAAAATGATGAGGGAAAGAGAAGGGCCTCAAAATATCAACACACTTCGGGTATATTACACTAACAGTAGAAGTCTAAGAAACTAAATAAACGATTAAATGCTCCTGTCTGCACAGGAAAAAGATTTTGAGTTTACAATATCTACAAGTCAAGGTTTTTGACTAGAGTTTAAGCAAGTTTACCGTGCATATATGAGGCTCATGTTCGTTCTGGTAACGTGAAGGGTCGATGAAAATTAACTCCGATCTCTTAGCAATGATTAGTGTCGTTGGGAGGTTGAATTCTGTTATGGATATATTCCCGACACTGTGTGTGTTAAGCTATGTTGAGCATAAAAGGTTGAGAGGGTAGTGTTGTAGCGTGTGGGGAGGGGAAGCACACGTGAGCACGAGCTCTGTGAAAAGCAATATATACCTCGCGATATTTCAGTGATACAGGAACTAAACAGTCAGATATCTCATAAAGTGCGTCTCAACATATTAAAAATATACCATAGTGATTGACATCCGACTTTTGTGCTTTAAGGAAATAACAAGTGAATTTCGTGTGGAGTCCACCTCGTGGTGCCAGAACCAACCCCATAGACCCACGTCCCGTGTGTGTGTGTGTGTGTGTGTGTGTGTGTGTACTCACCTATTTGTGCTTGCGGGGGTTGAGCTTTGGCTCTTTGGTCCCGCCTCTCAACTGTCAATCAACTGGTGTACAGATTCCTGAGCCTACTGGGCTCTATCATATCTACATTTAAAACTGTGTATGGAGTCAGCCTCCACCACACCACTGCCTAATGCATTCCATCAGCTAACTACTCTGACACTGAAAAAGTTCCTTCTAACGTCTGTGGCTCATGTGGGTACTTAGTTTCCACCTGTATCCCCTTGTTCGCGTCCCACCAGTGTTGAATAGTTTATCCTTGTTTACCCGGTCGATTCCTCTGAGGATTTTGTAGGTTGTGATCATGTCTCCCCTTACTCTTCTGTCTACCAGTGTCGTAAGGTGCATTTCCCGCAGCCTTTCCTCGTAACTCATGCCTCTTAGTTCTGGGACTAGTCTAGTGGCATACCTTTGGACTTTTTCCAGCTTCGTCTTGTGCTTGACAAGGTACGGGCTCCATGCTGGGGCCGCATACTCCAGGATTGGTCTTACATATGTGGTGTACAAGATTCTGAATGATTCCTTACACAGGTTCCTGAACGCTGTTCTGATGTTAGCCAGCCTCACATATGCCGCAGACGTTATTCTTTTATGTGTGCTTCAGGAGACAGGTTTGGTGTGATATCAACTCCTAGATCTTTCTCTCTGTTCGTTTCATTAAGTACTTCACCTCCTATTCTGTATCCTGTGTCTGGCCTCCTATTTCCACTGCCTAGTTTCATTACTTTGCATTTACTCGGGTTGAACTTCAACAGCCATTTGCTGGACCATTCACTCAGTCTGTCTAGTGGGGCCGGATTCAGGAAGGTACTTACGAAGGTTTTTCCTCTTAGCTAAGAATGTTTTCCTTCTTAGCGCCTTCGTGGCGGCTACGTCGGTATTCAAGTAGCTACACTAAGTGGAAAAACCTTCGTAAGTTCATTCCGGGATTTAAGTGTGGTTTCGACCACTCGTAGCTTTACGTAAACTGGATATAACTCAATTTTTCTTTACTACATAACACTGGGATCGATTTTAAGATTTTGGAACATAAACAAAAGATTAAAAATTGAATCCAGTGAAGAGGAGTCCTTCGTGTTAGTTACATATGCATTCTCTGCTTGAAACTTAAAGTAAAATGTCTTTTATGATAGTAGAATTAGTTTTATAATAGCAAGATATTATACCCGTAGTTATTAAGTAAATAAACACTAGTGAACATGAAATATGAGAGAAGGTGATGAGCCCTGCCTGATGGGATCATTTACTATCACCAAATGCCCCTGTTCACCTAGTAGTAAGGGTGTACCTTGGCTATACATACCCTTTTCTAATTTATTTAGTTTGGTTTTATTTTGAAATTAAATCTGGGTGAGACATAAAATAAAAATATGCTGCACAAATGATGTTAGGTAAGGAAAAGGGTAAAAATGTCAAAAACTTTATTCATTGAATACTTAAAAGCTATAATTATGACTATATAGACTATTAAAAAAGAAAGAGGGAAGTAGGGGTCCAAGACCTCTTCCTGTTATACAATTTGGGTGTGGAACAAGTAATTATCAAAAGAAGGCACCATGCCGGGAAGGCTATGTAGCAGTAAGGCAGTGAGGTGAGGCAGCTACTTATTTGAGAAATGCTTATTTAATTACCTTATAAGCTGAGGCAACTTATTTTATTTGAAGAATACTCGGCTGATTCCTCTACATTTAGCATGGAACAAATTTGTGTCCAAGACCTCTTCCTGTTACACAATTTGGCTGTGTGCAACCAAACTAGAAGTGCTCTACAAATCAAGGGATCCAACATTGTTATCATTATCAACTGATAATGTTAACATTATGTCAACATTATCAAGGGAAACAAGGGATCCAACATTGTGTTTCTAAATCAACTGTATGCACTTTTCCTGAATAAAATGTATTTATTATTTATTTTTTAATCAGTAAGTATTAACAGAAGGCACCAAGCTGGGAAGGCTATGTAGCACCATTGTGTAACAATAAACCAATTTTTTTTTAACAAATAATGCACCTGTATGGTAAAACAAATCCTGTCGGCTGTAAAAATACTGATGCAGTTATTTAAATGAAAAATATAATGAAAGAAATATTACTGGTTTATTTTTATCCTATCTTTTTGTACTGTACAGTATATCCAAGGAAGTGAAAAATTGAGACATGATGCACAATTTAATGAATGATTAGCATGGATTAGCAGTTCAAAAGAAATATGACTATTACATATCAACATGAGATCTTAATGATCCATTGTCAACATGGTTTAATAAGGATAATACAGTACTGTATTTGTAATAATACAAACTATAATTTAAAATCTTTATTACTGATTTTTTTTATTAAGAAGATTAGGTATACACAGCAATGTGCTGCTACCCTATTCTATATGGAATATTACACAGTGTAGATACAAAACTAGCTATAAGTTTATCTAATACTCCCATCTCACAGGATGGTTAGACATACTGTACATGGAATCAATTTAGAAAATACCAGCCTCAATACAAAAAATAAATCAACTCTGACTAAACAACTCTTCTCAATTTTCACAAGAGGTAAGCACTGAATCATGGAAACATTATATTATAATTACTCTTACCAGTTTCTACAAGACTCCTCTCAAACAATGTATTTTTAAACATGTTTAGGTATACACAGCAATGTGCTGCTTCCCTATTCTGTATGAAGGACCACACAGTGTAGATCAAAAACCAGCTACAAGCTCATCCAACATCCTCACCTCACAGGATGGCCAGTCATACATGGAATTAGGAGAGAACAAAATACTTAATGCTGATCTATTAGCCTCCACTGGCAAAATCTGGGTGCAGCACAAGAATATCTTCCAATATTCCTGGGTGTATGAAGTAATTACAGAGCTCAAAATACCTCATACCATTTGGTATGAAGTCACTGATAACAGGGCAATCACAGATATGGTGTTGGAGAGTATGTTCTCTCAAGTAGGACTGAAAACAGATGTTTTTTTCCACCAAGAGGGCTATAAAACCACGGAACCGCCTACCCGCTTAAGCCGTAAATGCCAAATTCCAGCTCAAAAATATCATTAAGACAATTGGCGGGCCCTTTAACAATCCGCCGGCTTTCTGTCCTCTTCGAGGCCACTACATAGTTAGTGGCCCTTGGGTAAATTCAGTAAATATATACAATAATTGTCAGCGCATCTTCCGAGCAACAAGGACAGCTACACAGTATCTCTTAGAATTACGTAGGTAAACAACAAATGTAACATATTTGTTTACTACAATGTCGGTGCTGGCTGTAGAAGTTGAAAAAACATTGTTTTACTTCGAAATATACTAATTTTATAAGAAAATTCGACGTAAATAGGAGGCAGTAGAGCTCCGATAAGCCAGCGCTAAATCTTCAATATGAAGAATGTTGCTGCTCTCTGATTGGCCAAACGAAACACAGTAGTGACCTTTATCGGCACGCAGGTGAACCAACAAATTTCTTCCTAAGTGGACCTTATTGAATTGCACCTAAGCATCTTCTTAGGGCACACTTAGGAACCTTCGTAGCAAACCCACTTACGAAGAAATACACGGAGCTTCCTGAATCTAGGTCTAGGTCATCTTGTAGCCTCCTACTATCGTCCTCCGTTTCAATCTTCCTCATAATTTTTGCATCATCGGCAAACATTGAGAGAAACGATTCTATACCCTCTGGGAGATCATTTACATATATCAGAAACAGTATAGGTCCAAGGACTGATCCCTGCGGGACTCCACTCGTAACGTCTCGCCAATCTGAGACCTCACCCCTCACACTGACTCGTTGTCTCCTGTTGCTTAGGTACTCCTGTATCCAACGGAGTACCTTCCCTTTCACTCCAGCCTGCATCTCCAGCTTTTTCATTAGCCTCTTGTGTGGCACTGTATCAAAGGCTTTCTGATAATCCAAAAATATGCAGTCTGCCCACCCTTCTCTCTTGCCTTATTTTTGTTGCCTGGTCGTAGAATTCAAGTAACCCTGTGAGGCAGGACCTGAATCCATGTTGATGCTGTTACAAAGTTCTTTCGCTCCCGTGTGTGTGTGTGTGTGTGTAATAACAAATTGGTTTCCAACAAGTGTAATAGGGGAATGTGGTTCGAGAAATTAGTAATAGAGAAAGTGAATACTATTGCAAGTCAGAAATAAAGCAGAAAATCCCTTATTGTAATACAGGCGAATTAATATATCAGTGTTATAACCCAAGTAACTGGCAACTGACGGCCTCCAGCCGCGGCCTGGGACAACGTGTCAACTGTACAGCCTCTGGGAGCCTCGACCGTGCGATAAGTACTGACCATACTGTTGAACAAATAAACATATATTATTACAAATATACGGTATACATATAATATAAATATATAGATATATACAACAAAACAAGGCAAAATGGGAGCAAACAAATTTGTGGCCACTGTAACAACTCCTTAAAGTGGAAGGCAACGGGAATTGAATGCTATATCTGTAAGAATAATTTCATTCGGCTTGTACAGGGGTGAGTAACACCACGGCACTGAGAGCTTGCCATTTGTTCTGGGTGTGTAAAAATGACCTGCCGGCTTGGAATATCCTAAAAAAAACTAGATAACATGACGCATGAACGGAAAATATCGTTCATTGAAAGCCTACCAGCCATCCAGGAGGAGTGGAAAAGGAACAATATTAATTCTAATATACCAGGGGGCGGAGGCTATTGTCAGGGATGAAACTGAAGCTGAAACTCGAAGTGGTAAACTGACTCAGTAGGCCCGGATGTAGAGGACAGTAAACTATTAAGTGTAACAGACAGCTTAATAGGTACAGACACGACGACGGTTCCCGATAGAGAGAGTCAGAACAGAAGGACAGACTTATGAAAATTTTATGCAAAGGGCATATGCAGATATAGATATGCTGGTAATAAGAAAGAATTAGAATGCAGTTACCAACATCCCAAAAAATGTTTAAATATGCTTAGAAAAGGTGAGTGTCGATTTGGATCAATATGTAGGTTTTTCCATCTTGATATGTGCCAAACTTCACTGGAGGACAGAAAATGCTATGACCTCAGCTGCCCATACTTTCACGTGAAAGGCACGGAACGCTACATAAAGAGTGGCAAGCAGGATAATGAATTTAGAGGAAACTCGATAAATATTTTATACCAAACCGAAAGAGAATTCAAAAGGAGGAGCATGGAGAATGTATGGAACTGGATGCCAGATCCACTTGCATTCCAGAAATACAGATACAATTATACACTGAAAGGGAACTACAACTACGACAGGCAACTGCCCTACAACAATCAGCTCTGGTCAGAACAAATTCAATATGTCTACGCATAATGGGCTTGCCGAAAAAGTCACCCAGTCAAACTATCACTAATAGAGTAACCTCATTCATCTTTGCCAACATACAAGGACTGAAAACAGGAACAAACAACAAAGTACAGTTCATAAATGGCCTCCTCACGGAGTCAAATGCAATAATTGTAGCTTTCACAGAAACCCATGCAGGGGAATTCTTAGACAGTGAGATCTGGATTCCAGGATATAACTTATACAGGTGTGATAGGAAAATTAGGTCACATGGAGGAGTGGGTCTGTATGTTAGGGAAGACCTTGTATGCTCGGAGCTCCTTAACGTTACAGTTGAGGTGGTAGAGGTACTGGGATTAAAAATAGAGAAAATAAATTTAGTGATTATTCTAATATACAAACCGCCAGATGCAACGGCTGAGGAATTCACAGAACAGATAAACAAAATTGAGAATAGCCTTGATAATTCGGAGAACCCGATACCTAATATTATCTTCCTAGGTGACTTCAACTTGCCTAGTCTCAGGTGGAGAATAGGAAACAATAATATTATACCAGGAAATCTATCAGGACCTAACCAACCACACATTAGAGAACTACTTAGATTGTGACAAATTTTCACTCAATCAGCAGATATCGGAGCCAACGAGAAATGAAACTATTCTAGATCTGGTCTTTACGAACAATGAAGACATTATCAGAGACATTACGATATCAGATACCACATGTTCAGATCACAAGCGCATTGAAGTGCAAACGACCATCAATACTCAGAATAGACCTAAAACGTTGATAAAGCGAGAGGGGCTATTCAGTAAATTCAATTTTAATAATAAAAGGATAGACTGGGAGATAAATAGGGAACTTACAAACATTCCATGGGAAACTGTTCTAAGTAATACAAATCCTACAGAAGTAATAGAAAAACTGACTTCGGAAGCGTATCAAGTCTGTCTGAAACATGTTCCTCTGAGGAAAGCCAGAAAGAGATCCAACATAGAGAACGCAGACGAGACTATAAACGCAGGAAAAAAATAACGGAACTGCTTATGCAGACACGAATTTCCCGTCAAAGAAGGAATAATTTAAATAGGGAGATTGAAGAAATCGAGCGGAAATTGAAACACTTATATGAAACTGAAGAGAGGCAGTTAGAAAGCAATTCAGGAAATAAAGAAAAATCCAAAATACTTCTTCACATATGCGAAATCAAAAGCAAAAACCACTGCCAGTATTGGACCTATTTGTACAAGTGTGAAGGTTCATACACGGAGGATGACAAAGAAATTAGTGAAATCCTAAAAAAGCAGTATGAGGACATGTTTAGCACTCAAATAAACATTAAAGTGGAAGATCCAGACAATTTCTTTATGCGGGATATTCAAACCCCTGTAAATATAACTGATATCAACACGAGCGCACTAAACTTTGAAAAGAGAAATTGAAAACATGCCCATGCACTCGGCCCCAGGTCCAGACTCATGGAATTCAATATTTATAAAGAAATGCAAAGTGCCGGTAGCACAGGCACTCAGTATAGTGTGGAGGAAGAGCTTGGACACGGGGGAGATACCAGATGCAATTAAAGTAGCAGACGTAGCCCCTCTACACAAGAAGGGAGCAAAGCATTGGCAAAGAATTATAGACCAGTTGCACTAACATCGCACATAATAAAAGTATTTGAGAGAGTGATTAGGAGTCAGGTCACCAATTTCATGGAGACCAATGACCTTCACAACCCAGGCCAACATGGATTTCGAGCGGGAAGATGGTGCCTCTCACAGCTACTTGAGCATTACGACAGTCACTGAGGCATTAGAAGAAAAACAGAATGCTGATGTGATATACACGGACTTCGCAAAGGCTTTCGATAAATGTGACCATGGCGTGATAGCACACAAAATGAAGTAAATGGGAATAACCGGTAAAGTAGGACGCTGGATACTCAGTTTTCTGTCAAACAGGACTCGGCGAGTAACGGTCAACCATATAAAATCTAGTCCAAGTGCAGTTAAAAGCTCTGTACCTCAGGGTACAGTCCTTGCACCGCTGCTTTTCCTTATTCTCATAACAGATATAGACAAAAATACAAGTCACAGCTTCGTATCATCCTTTGCAGATGACACAAAAATCAGTATGAAAATTACCTCGGCTGAAGACATTGAAAAACTTCAAGCTGATATTAATAAAGTTTTCGATTGGGCATCAGAAAATAACATGTTTAACAGTGATAAATTCCAGGTACTCAGGCACGGTAAAAATGAGGACCTTAAACATAATACAGGGTATAAAACACAATCAAATGTAACCATAGTAGGAAAACAGCATGTAAAGGATTTGGGAATAATGATGTCTGACGACCTAACGTTTAGGGAGCATAACCAAGCAAATATTGCGACAGCCAGAAAAATGATAGGATGGATTACGAGAACTTTCAAATGCAGGGATCCCATCGCAATGGTTGTATTCAAGTCACTTGTGTTGTCCCGTCTTGAGTACTGCTCAGTACTCACTTTCCCTTCAGAGCAGGAGAGATTGCTGAAATAGAGGGAATACAGAGAACATATACGGCACGCATAGACGCGATAAAGCACCTAAATTATTGGGATCGTCTCAAAGCCCTCCAAATGTACTCACTAGAAAGAAGACGAGAGAGATATCAAATAATATACACCTGGAAGATACTGGAGGGCCAAGTACCAAATCTACACAGTAAAATAACAACGTACTGGAGTGAACGATGTGGAAGAAAATGCAGAATAGAACCAGTGAAGAGCAGGGGTGCCATAGGCACAATCAGAGAACACTGTATAAACATCAGAGGTCCGCGGTTGTTCAACACCCTCCCAGCAAGCATAAGAAATATTACCGGAACAACCGTGGACATCTTCAAGAGGAAACTAGATTTATTCCTCAAAGGAGTGCCGGACTAACCGGGCTGTGGTGGGTATGTGGGCCTGCGGGCCGCTCCAAGCAACAGCCTGGTGGACCAAACTCTCACAAGTCAAGCCTGGCCTCGGGCCGGGCTTGGGGAGTAGAACTCCTCCTAGAACCCCATCAACCAGGTTTCAACCAGGTAGTGTTCAAGTATAAATATATGTTTTTGAGAAAGAGGACTTATTGATTACCACGGTTGTGTGTATCATAAGCGGTATGTTTGAGTTGAGATGCCTCTCTAATATTTTTAATGTGTAAATAATGTGTTGATAGTTAAGTGGCAGAAACAGCAGGCGAGGATGATACAAAATGAATAGTGATGTTGATGTGGCTATTGACAGCCCCACGTGCAGGTGGGGCTGTTTATTTTCCATTAGAACCCCACAAGCCAGTACTAGTGAAGCCTGGTCTACTGACAACACCGCACCATTTGTTCAGTTTTACTGGAACACCAGGCTTGACTTTTTGTGGTGTTTGTGTGTAGCTGAGGAAGTCTTGGTTTAAGGCTGATGTAAAGCCATTGCTTGGTTACTGACTTTAATACTCATAAACTATTACATGACTAGCTGCTTCCAAGCTGGTGGCGTCCTGTACGCTTTCTTGTTTACCTCCTGCTCGCGTCTGAGCCACAACACATACAAACGGATGGTACCATTTTCTATGAACATGAGTTCCCTCCTTTTCTTTCAAAAGAATGAATACAGGATGTCTACCATGCTTGTAGCACAAAGCAAACTTATTGACACAAAGTAAGTTATTAACATATCAAGAGATATTGCATACATTTAACATTAATTAAGCACACACAGAATTTAAACAACTTAATCTTTACCACAAAGGATTTCAATGTTAAAAATACAAATACAATGTTAAACAAAAATGAAAAACTGTAATACAAAGTTACAAAATATTGAATGAGAGATCTGCATTATTCAAACAATATTAAATTTAGTTTAGCATAATAAGTAAATACTTTGCATTACATGGGAACACAATTAATCATCAAATCGTGTAGGGCGTTTAACATGACGTTTAGGACGAGAGTCCTTAAATACGAGAATATCCCTTGATGAATTGTTTACCGACTTATAGCTCATTTTTTTCTTTTTCCTTTGTACGACTTTTCACTTCATCATTTTTCTACACTAGTTGGAATCACTTTGAAATAAGCCATATTACGTGTTATACTATGATCTCTATTACTCGCTGTTACCATAGTTCCTTTTACACTAATCACTTTATATGGTTTTGTATCATACGGCATATCTAGCTTTCCCTCTTTTTTCTTTTTAACGAGAACAGTATCTCCAACCTTTATGAATTGTTCCTTTGCACGTTGATCATGAGCAATTTTCATTTTGTCCTTGGCTAGTGAATCCATCTGAGCGAGACGGTTATCCGTTACCTCGGCTGGCATGACAGATAGTGCGATCCTCATAGGACGTCCAAATAAAAGTTCGCCAGGTGACTTGCTCAGTGTTCCATGCGGTGTTGCACGGTAGTTCCTGCGAAAAGCATACATAGTTTGTTTCCAGGATCGTCCTTCGGCATGAGCACAGCGCACCGCTTTCATGAGAGGTTGCATGAATCTCTCGACTTCTCCATTTGCTTGAGGATGTAGTGGCATCACACACAACGGTGTTTGAATCCAATATGCTCAGCAAAGTTGACGAAGTCTTGTCCATTGAATGGCGGTCCATTGTCCGTCTTGACAACTTCAGGAATGCCAAAGTTTGAAAAGATCTTGTCGAGTTTCGGGATGACGACCTTTGCAGATGTGGAAGTGATTTCTACTTCTGGATAACGTGAGTGATCATCATTGACTACCATCAAGTACTCTCCAGTTGGTAGCGGTCCGCAGAAATCCATCGATACTTCCGTCCATGGTGCAGCAGGTAGTGGTGAAGGTTGTAGAGGTGTTGGTCTTGAAGTATCCACTGCAGCTTGGCAAGGGATACATGCATCATGCAAGTCCTTTGCTTGACGATCAATGCCAGGAAACCACACCTTTTCTCGTAGTAGCTGTTTGGTCCTAACAAGACCTTGGTGTCCTTGATGTGCAAGCTTCAGAGCACGTTGCTGGAGAACAGCTGGAATGATGATACGAGTACCTCGCAGCACGGTGTCGCGTTGTTGTGTAACACTTAATTCTGTCTGGATGCGTTCAAGTGCTTTGAATGCATCTTGGTCAACTCCTGAGGGTGGGATGCGTGGAAACTCGTTCTTAGTCAATGCATCCACTGGTGCTTGCAGAGTTGGGTCCTCTAGGGTTGCAGTACGGATTTCACCAAGAGTTAGAGCCTTGGGGACAGCATCACAGGTTACAGAGTGTACATATTCCTCGGCAACTTGCTGATGCTTGGTGATGAAGCTGTTGGCAGGATGTCGACTGATATAATCAGCGGGATAGCCTGCACCCGGCTTGTATTTCACCGTGAAGTTGTATGGTTGCAGACGAAGAGCCCATCTCTCAATACGAGCTGGTGGTTTGGACTTTGGATTATTGAAGATAGTCTCCAACGGTTTGTGGTCAGTGACTATCGTGGTGAAGGGCGCACCAAGCAGATACACATTGAAGTGTTCACAGCCCCATACAAGAGCAAGAGCAAGAGCTTCCTTCTGTCTGACTGTATCGTTGCTCAACATCTGTGAGAGAACGGCTGGCGTAGGCAATTACTATTCTAGAATCTGGTTGACCAGGTTTGTTGGGCTAACACAGCACCTAAACCAACAGGACTAGCATCCACCGTTAACTCAGTGTCCATTGATGGATCAAAGTACGCAGCAGTCGCATTCTCTACTAGTGCATCTTTCACAGCATCAAATGCATTTTGCTCGATATCGCTCCAGTACCATGATGCATTTTTCTTCAGGAAGTCACGTAGAGGCTTCGTAATGGTAACAAAATCTGGAATGAAGCGAGAACAGTAGTTTGCCATTCCCAGAAAACTATGTACTTCAGTGGATGTTGAAGGAGGTGCAGCATTTTCGATATCTGCAACTTGCTTAGGATCTGGAGACAGAGACGTTGATTGAACTCACACTTTGCTCGGCTTAGCATCAAATTCTTTTCTCGTAGGCATTGCAATGTTGCACGAAGAGCTTTGTCATGTTCAGCTTGGGTACGGCCATAAACAATGATGTCATCAGACATGTTGTCAGTATTAGGTATATCTTGCAATACCTGGCTGATGATGTGCTGGAATACCTCAGCAGCACTGTTAATACCAAAACTCAGGCGCTTGTACCTATACAGACCTCTGTGTGTCGTAAATGTTGTGATGAAGCGACTCATAAAGTTCAAGCTGATGATAGCCCTTGTTTAAATCTAACTTGCTGAATACAGTTGCACCATTCAAGCGGTATATCATATCATCTACAGTGGGTGTAGGATGGCGTTCACGCATTATTGCCTTGTTGGGAACACGCATGTCTACACAAATGCGTATCTCATCTGGATTCTTCGGCTTTGGTGGAGTGACAATTGGGCTTACCCATGGTGTTGGACCTATTATCGGTTCAATGATATCAAGTTCTATCAGCCTATCCAGTTCGGCATCGACTTTCTTGCGAGTTTGGAATGGTTGTCGGCGATGTGGTTGAGCAACTGAAATTACATCTGGGTTGATATGCAGATGTTCTTTGCTATCAGTATAACAACCTATGGATTCAAATCGATCAGAAAATTCAGCAACGATAGCATCAACATTGTTTGCAGATTCCACTGCTACAGCATTAGAAAGCTGAAGTAGCCCCAATTTGGTTGAAGTTTTGTAACCGAGTAGAGACTCCTTTGCATTCCTAACAACATGGGATGTAGTAATGAGCATTGCACTCTGACTTATCTCTGCAGTGAAAGTTCCAATCACTAGTAAGGCTACCTTTGAAGCATAGGCAGTGGCTTTGCCATTATAGTTTTCAAGCTTTTGGAACTGTGTTTTTAAATTTCTCATAGTGGCATTCAGCAATGGTGTCAGTGTTTGATCCAGTGTCAATGAGAACTTTGAGACAAATACCAGCAATGTATACTATAGTCTTTGAGTTGTTTGGAAGATCATTCCATTCTGTGATTGATTGTACTCCATAAATGTAATCACATTCACTGTCATCTGAGACTGGTTGTAATGAAATGTTCTCTTGTACATTATTAAAATTCTTGATTTGAGGTACAATATTGTGTTTGCCACCTCGACCCCTATGACATAATCCTCGTACAGTGCCTTTATTCACTGATTGCGGTTTCTTTAGTGCAGAACGACACACAGCACTAAAATGACCTAGTCTTCCACACTCATAGCACTTCTTACCTCAAGCAAGACAAACATTATCTTGGTGTGGGTAGTCTCCTCCACAATTGTAACATTTATTGTTGACACCCTCTGATGTGAGTCGTTGTGACTGCTTGAGTCTTGTTCCATGACTCCAGTTGTGATGTGGTTCTCGGCTCAATTTACTGTTAGGTTTGGCATGATATCTTCTATGATCACGGCGTACTCCCTGAACCTTACATACCTCATCTCTGTTAGTAACAGTGGCAGAACCGTTGTTGGCACTGCACTCCATGACACGAGCATCACGTGCAGCATCTTCCATTCGACGAGCAATATCCAGTATCTTGGTAAGAGAACTTTCATCATCAACAAGTTCTAGAGCTCTTCGACAGAGACGTGTAGATGTGCATGTTTCAGTTATTTGCTGTTTGATTTCTTTGTCAACATCAGCAAACTCACAATGGGCTGCTAAACCCTGCAGACGTGTATGGTATTGATCTACGGTTTCATTAGATGATTAGAGAGTTGTCTGGCTCTCCTGAAATACATAATTTCCATTGCAGTATTTTGTCTTGGTTTGAAGTGCTCAGTTAATCTGGCTTTGGCAATGTTATAATCTTTGGCATTACCAGTGTCTTTCAGTGTATCAAAGATGTCACAAACACTCTCACCTGCATAATGAAGTAGAAAGGCACGCTTTCTTTCAGCACTTTTGATGTCAGACACTATCAACAAATTTTCAAACCTTTTAAGCCATTTGGTCAACCTCTGTGACAGGTTTGTCTGGTCAGAGTCAGGATCAAATGCAGGAAACTGAGGTATATTTGCCATTTTTACAGTCTAAAAGTAAACTTATCACTTAAATGTTCCTCAGAATACTAAACACTTACTGCACTGTATACGTTAGTTAAGAATTGACTGTAATTACTTTAATTTTGCAAAGCACACAAGTATTTTAATGCAAAAGTTCACAGCAGTGCACAATACAGCAGCAACTGACTTCTTACCTAGCCTTGTGTACATGTGGTGGTGTTCCTACCTTCAGCTGCACAGCAGTTGGCACAGCAGTTGTCAGCAATGTTGTTGTTTGATGAGTTTTCAGCACTGTCAACACAGCAGAGTTCACAGCATGATGAATTTTGTAGCACGAAGCGTCGTTTAGTACACAAAACATCGGGTTTTGTACACGGCATCAAAGCCTCGTTTCGTACACAGCATCGGCACACATGGATCGCAGATTACTCAGTACACAGCTTGTCAGCACATAGCATTGGTTAGCATACGGCATTGGTTAGCACACAGCGTTGGTTAGCACACAGCATTGGTTAGCACACAGCATCGGGTATGGTGCTCACAGACAGCTCCTCTTCCTCCTCCGGGCAGCATATGCTTCTCCCTTGTGTTTTAAGCTGAACAAATACCTGCGTTCACAGTTCATCCTCGTCGCCAGTGTGGTGTTTGTGTAGCTGAGGAAGTCTTGGTTGTAAGGTTGATGTAAAGCCATTGCTTGGTTACTGACTTTAATACTCATAAACTATTATATGACTAGCTGCTTCCAAGCTGGTAGAGTCCCGTACGCTCTGTTTACCTTCTTCCTGCTGGTGTCTCAGCCACAACACATACAAACGGATGGTACCATTTTCTGTGAACATGAGAACTGTCCCAGCACCAACCACTCCTCGGGGATTTATTGTTATTTATTATGAGAGATTTACAGAAGTATTTGGCATATGAAAGAAATTTGTATGCATCACAAAGCATGTTCAATACTACTAACATAGTAAAAAATGAGTGGGAAGTGAATGTAAAAGAGCTTGCCAGATATTTGCAACTGACAAAGTTGATGGGAATTGTGAAGGTTCCAATAATGTCAATGTTCTGGCAAACGGGTCAAAAGTGGAATGTAGCTTCTTTCAGTTTTTGTATGACTTCAAAGCAATATGTAACGATTGATAAGTATTTTCATACTCAACAATAATGCCATTCCCGAAGACAGTACAGACACTCGTTAAAGTTAGAACATTAATGGTATATCTAACAATCAAACCTTGCTACATTACTCAAACATCTTTCTGGATGAAGGCACAATGACATGGTGTAGCCGTCTATCTTCCAAAGATTTTAATCAACTAAACCTGATAATTATGGAGTAAAGCTGTACATGCTAGTTTAATCAGACTGGTTACATCTTTGAATTTGAAGTATATGCAGGAATTGGGAAGACAAAAATTCAAATGGTTATGAGTTTGATTGCACCACTGAGGAGCAAAGGTTACCATTTATATATGGATAACTGCTATAACTCGCTTCAACTTAGGGAACAGCTGCTTAAACAGGGTGTATACACCTGAGGTACTCTCAGATTACAGCGTAGTGCACCCAAAGATCTTCAGCTAGAAGCAAAGAGGAAACGGAGTATTAATGAGAATCCATAAGAGCCGTGATGAGGGTTCGAACCTATGCCGTGGGTGTTCCCCCCACACACGCCCTAGTCAACTAGGCCACGACATGGTATAAGAGTTGCAACCTGGAGTTCTACTGAACATACAAGGATTTCCTGAGGCTTCTACTGAAGCTGGGCCAGGAGTTTCACACATTCCCCCCCCCCCCATGCACTCTGGCTCTGTCATCCAGGAATGTTCTCCCTCTGACTCTCCTCCTTTAATACACAGTAATCACACTAACGTGACTGCAACAGTGAGAAAATCCGTAGGAGCTGTGATGAGGGTTCGAACCAGGGCATGCATGGGAACACCCATTGCATAGGTTCGAACCCTCATCACGGATACTACGGATTTTCTTACCGATGCAGTCACGTTAGTATGATTACTGTATGTAAAATATCATGTTGAAGGGTCCTTTCCACTGGTACGTTAATGAAGAGTGACAAGGCCAAGGAAAGCAAAGATCTTGTGGAGTTTTATTTTAAGATAAATAAATAAATAAATATATGTTTATTCAGGTAAGGTACATACATAGTGATTTTACATAAGTGGATCGATTTATAGATAGAGCTAGTACATACAATGCCTAAAGCCACTATTACGCAATGCGTTTCGGGCATTGCGACGAATTAGTTGATCGATGAATTAGTTGCTAGATTTAATGGGACCGTGGTTAGGAGGCATTGAGATTTGGTTAAATATCTCTGCGAGTTTATAAGTTGTCTTGGGGATCTGCGAAATTATAGGCCTAAGGGTTTATCCAGGTTTGTGGGTCTTAACATTACCATTGCCAAAAAAGTAACGTGATTCAAAATAAACTGTTTTGTAATTTGTAGGCTTCAATCACTGTGTACACTGCATCTGTGAGAAGGTTAACAAGATTTTAAAGATTTTCTGTTTAAACTGTCCTCAGACCAAGTCCATTCCATCCAGCGGTCGACCCCAGAGATGTATTCATCAATTATAATATGCTGTTTATTCAAAATAGGGACTTTTTCAAATATAAAATAATTTCGCTATATATTAGCAAACTGTGCTAATATATCTACCTCCTCCTCCTTCTGCAGCAGAAACTGCGTAAACGTTCGCCAAACAACCTGTGCCCAATCACAGCCTGAACGTGCAGCCCCCTCAGCCAACATCTCCCGCAACAGACGAATTTAACTTTACAGAATAAAATATCCCCAAACCTATCAAACCCCCAATACCTAACCCGTACAAACGAGTCGACCCACTCCTGCTGAACATGCAATAACTGATAGCGTGCAGCCACCTTCCTCTTCATTAATGCAATTAACAACCTCTTACACTCGCCCTTACACCAGTCACCCTAGTCCAAATGACAGGATACCAACGTTTTCGGTGACTAACACAGCCCACCGTTCCCGAAACCGAGCACGAACATAAGAGACTGTAGCAAAGTACAGTTCAGTTTCCATCATCTCCGTTCCACACGCACCTGGCTCAGAGCCCTAATCTTCACCAGCACCATACAATGGTCCGTGAAAGCAACTGGTACTGTCCAAAAGATACCACCGACCTTATATCATGTTTAACTTATGAACGTAAACCTATTGAGGCGAGAACACTAACCATAAGACAAAATTGTAAATTCCTATGCTCCCCCCTGAATCACATCGCATCCCGAAAACGGAAACATTGAAGATCCTCAATCACCGCAGTGGACACATTTGCATGCAAGAGATTGCTACTGTCCCTTGCTGATGTAATGGTTAAATTCCCCATAAAACACCATGGCCCGTGTNTTTTTTTTTTTTAACATTTCTAACCGGTTGTACGAATTCAGCTCACCACAGAGTGCTGTGGTGAGCCTGCCGTTCGTTCGAAAGGAAAAGTGATGAAGAACATAGATGCGCAGGTCCCTCAAAGTTCTCAAATTTAAGTACTTAGAGAATTTTTGTTGTGGGAGATTCCCAGGTGAGGTATTTGGATAACCTTTTGTGCCAAAGATAGGGGGAACGTTAGCGGTTTGCTATTTGTATTAGTGCAGGTAGAAATGATGTTGGACGAGTTAGGAGTGAGGAACTGATAGAGGTTTAAGACAGCCATAAGAGCAGGGGAGGAATCCCGATCATATATGGCATTCTTCCAAGAAATGGAGTTGGAAATGAATGGTTGTCAAGGGCACTTGGTGTCAATTGCCGGCTAGAAAAAATTGCAGATCAAATGCAATATCTTTCATAGATAACTGGAAACACTTCTATGAAAGAACTGAATGTATGCTTGGGATGGAGTGCATCTATTGAGGGCTGGGGTGGTTGTTGTTGGCAACTCGTTGGAACCAGTGGTTGGATTCGTTTGTTTGGGTTTAAACTGTTAGTAGATAGGTATGGGAATTGATATGGAGAAGGAGGTAATAAAAGTACGTGTTGTGGGGAAATCAAATTGGTAAAATGATGAGGGAAAGAGAAGGGCCTCAAAATATCAACACACTTCGGGTATATTACACTAACAGTAGAAGTCTAAGAAACTAAATAAACGATTAAATGCTCCTGTCTGCACAGGAAAAAGATTTTGAGTTTACAATATCTACAAGTCAAGGTTTTTGACTAGAGTTTAAGCAAGTTTACCGTGCATATATGAGGCTCATGTTCGTTCTGGTAACGTGAAGGGTCGATGAAAATTAACTCCGATCTCTTAGCAATGATTAGTGTCGTTGGGAGGTTGAATTCTGTTATGGATATATCCCGACACTGTGTGTGTTAAGCTATGTTGAGCATAAAAGGTTGAGAGGGTAGTGTTGTAGCGTGTGGGGAGGGGAAGCACACGTGAGCACGAGCTCTGTGAAAAACAATATATATCTCGCGATATTTCAGTGATACAGGAACTAAACAGTCAGATATCTCATAAAGTGCGTCTCAACATATTAAAAATATACCATAGTGATTGACATCCGACTTTTGTGCTTTAAGGAAATAACAAGTGAATTTCGTGTGGAGTCCACCTCGTGGTGCCAGAACCAACCCCATAGACCCACGTCCTTGTGTGTGTGTGTGTGTGTACTCACCTATTTGTGCTTGCGGTGGTTGAGCTTTGGCTCTTTGGTCCCCCTCTCAACTGTCAATCAACTGGTGTACAGATTCCTGAGCCTACTGGGCTCTATCATATCTACATTTAAAACTGTGTATGGAGTCAGCCTCCACCACACCACTGCCTAATGCATTCCATCAGCTAACTACTCTGATACTGAAAAAGTTCCTTCTAACGTCTGTGGCTCATGTGGGTACTTAGTTTCCACCTGTATCCCTTGTTCGCGTCCCACCAGTGTTGAATAGTTTATCCTTGTTACCCGGTCGATTCCTCTGAGGATTTTGTAGATTGTGATCATGTCTCCCCTTACTCTTCTGTCTACCAGTGTCGTAAGGTGCATTTCCCGCAGCCTTTCCTCGTAACTCATGCCTCTTAGTTCTGGGACTAGTCTAGTGGCATACCTTTGGACTTTTTCCAGCTTCGTCTTGCGCTTGACAAGGTACGGGCTCCATGCTGGGGCCGCATACTCCAGGATTGGTCTTACATATGTGGTGTACAAGATTCTGAATGATTCCTTACACAGGTTCCTGAACGCTGTTCTGATGTTAGCCAGCCTCACATATGCCGCAGACGTTATTCTTTTTATGTGGGCTTCAGGAGACAGGTTTGGTGTGATATCAACTCCTAGATCTTTCTCTCTTCGTTTCATTAAGTACTTCACCTCCTATTCTGTATCCTGTGTCTGGCCTCCTATTTCCACTGCCTAGTTTCATTACTTTGCATTTACTCGGGTTGAACTTCAACAGCCATTTGCTGGACCATTCACTCAGTCTGTCTAGGTCATCTTGTAGCCTCCTACTATCGTCCTCCGTTTCAATCTTCCTCATAATTTTTGCATCATCGGCAAACATTGAGAGAAACGATTCTATACCCTCTGGGAGATCATTTACATATATCAGAAACAGTATAGGTCCAAGGACTGATCCCTGCGGGACTCCACTCGTAACGTCTCGCCAATCTGAGACCTCACCCCTCACACTGACTCGATGTCTCCTGTTGCTTAGGTACTCCTGTATCCAACGGAGTACCTTCCCTTTCACTCCAGCCTGCATCTCCAGCTTTTTCATTAGCCTCTTGTGTGGCACTGTATCAAAGGCTTTCTGACAATCCAAAAATATGCAGTCTGCCCACCCTTCTCTCTCTGCCTTATTTTTGTTGCCTGGTCGTAGAATTCAAGTAACCCTGTGAGGCAGGACCTGAATCCATGTTGATGCTGTTACAAAGTTCTTTCGCTCCGTGTGTGTGTGTGTGTGTGTTTAATAACAAATTGGTTTCCAACAAGTGTAATAGGGGAATGTGGTTCGAGAAATTAGTAATAGAGAAAGTGAATACTATTGCAAGTCGGAAATAAAGCAGAAAATCCCTTATTGTAATACAGGCGAATTAATATATCAGTGTTATAACCCAAGTAACTGGCAACTGACGGCCTCCAGCTGCGGCCTGGGACAACGTGTCAACTGTACAGCCTCTGGGAGCCTCGACCGTGCGATAAGTACTGACCATACTGTAGAACAAATAAACATACATTATTACAAATATACGGTATACATATAATATAAATATATAGATATATACAACAAAACAAGGCAAAATGGGAGTAAACAAATTTGTGGCCACTGTAACAACTCCTTAAAGTGGAAGGCAACGGGAATTGAATGCTATATCTGTAAGAATAATTTCATTCGGCTTGTACAGGGGTGAGTAACACCACGGCACTGAGAGCTTGCCATTTGTTCTGGGTGTGTAAAAATGACCTGCCGGCTTGGAATATCCTAAAAAAAACTAGATAACATGACGCATGAACGGAAAATATCGTTCATTGAAAGCCTACCAGCCATCCAGGAGGAGTGGAAAAGGAACAATAATAATTCTAATATACCAGGGGGCGGAGGCTATAGTCAGGGATGAAACTGAAGCTGAAACTCGAAGTGGTAAACTCTGACTCAGTAGGCCCGGATGTAGAGGACAGTAAACTATTAAGTGTAACAGACAGCTTAATAGGTACAGACACTACGACGGTTCCCGATAGAGAGAGTCAGAACAGAAGGACAGACTTATGAAAATTTTATGCAAAGGGCATATGCAGATATAGATATGCTGGTAATAAGAAAGAATTAGAATGCAGTTACCAACATCCCAAAAATGTTTAAATATGCTTAGAAAAGGTGAGTGTCGATTTGGATCAATATGTAGGTTTTTCCATCCTGATATGTGCCAAACTTCACTGGAGGACAGAAAATGCTATGACCTCAGCTGCCCATACTTTCACGTGAAAGGCACGGAACGCTACATAAAGAGTGGCAAGCAGGATAATGAATTTAGAGGAAACTCGATAAATTTTTTATACCAAACCGAAAGAGAATTCAAAAGGAGGAGCATGGAGAATGTATGGAACTGGATGCCAGATCCACTTGCATTCCAGAAATACAGATACAATTATACACTGAAAGGGAACTACAACTACGACAGGCAACTGCCCTACAACAATCAGCTCTGGTCAGAACAAATTCAATATGTCTACGCATAATGGGCTTGCCGAAAAAGTCACCCAGTCAAACTATCACTAATAGAGTAACCTCATTCATCTTTGCCAACATACAAGGACTGAAAACAGGAACAAACAACAAAGTACAGTTCATAAATGGCCTCCTCACGGAGTCAAATGCAATAATTGAGCTTTCACAGAAACCCATGCAGGGGAATTCTTAGACAGTGAGATCTGGATTCCAGGATATAACCTATACAGGTGTGATAGGAAAATTAGGTCACATGGAGGAGTGGGTCTGTATATTAGGGAAGACCTTGTATGCTCGGAGCTCCTTAACGTTACAGTTGAGGTGGTAGAGGTACTGGGATTAAAAATAGAGAAAATAAATTTAGTGATTAATCTAATATACAAACCGCCAGATGCAACGGCTGAGGAATTCACAGAACAGATAAACAAAATTGAGAATAGCCTTGATAATTCGGAGAACCCGATACCTAATATTATCTTCCTAGGTGACTTCAACTTGCCTAGTCTCAGGTGGAGAATAGGAAACAATAATATTATACCAGGAAATCTATCAGGACCTAACCAACCACACATTAGAGAACTACTTAGATTGTGACAAATTTTCACTCAATCAGCAGATATCGGAGCCAACGAGAAATGAAAATATTCTAGATCTGGTCTTTACGAACAATGAAGACATTATCAGAGACATTACGATATCAGATACCACATGTTCAGATCACAAGCTCATTGAAGTGCAAACGACCATCAATACTCAGAATAGACCTAAAACGTTGATAAAGCGAGAGGGGCTATTCAGTAAACTCAATTTTAATAATAAAAGGATAGACTGGGAGATAAATAGGGAACTTACAAACATTCCATGGGAAACTGTTCTAAGTAATACAAATCCTACAGAAGTAATAGAAAAACTGACTTCGGAAGCGTATCAAGTCTGTCTGAAACATGTTCCTCTGAGGAAAGCCAGAAAGAGATCCAACATAGAGAACGCAGACGAGACTATAAACGCAGGAAAAAAATAACGGAACTGCTTATGCAGACACGAATTTCCCGTCAAAGAAGGAATAATTTAAATAGGGAGATTGAAGAAATCGAGCGGAAATTGAAACACTTATATGAAACTGAAGAGAGGCAGTTAGAACAGAAAGCAATTCAGGAAATAAAGAAAAATCCAAAATACTTCTTCACATATGCGAAATCAAAAGCAAAAACCACTGCCAGTATTGGACCTATTTGTACAAGTGTGAAGGTTCATACACGGAGGATGACAAAGAAATTAGTGAAATCCTAAAAAAGCAGTATGAGGACATGTTTAGCACTCAAATAAACATTAAAGTGGAAGATCCAGACAATTTCTTTATGCGGGATATTCAAACCCCTGTAAATATAACTGATATCAACACGAGCGCACTAAACTTTGAAAAGAGAAATTGAAAACATGCCCATGCACTCGGCCCCAGGTCCAGACTCATGGAATTCAATATTTAAAAAGAAATGCAAAGTGCCGGTAGCACAGGCACTCAGTATAGTGTGGAGGAAGAGCTTGGACACGGGGGAGATACCAGATGCAATTAAAGTAGCAGACGTAGCCCCTCTACACAAGAAGGGAGCAAAGCATTGGCAAAGAATTATAGACCAGTTGCACTAACATCGCACATAATAAAAGTATTTGAGTGATTAGGAGTCAGGTCACCAATTTCATGGAGACCAATGACCTTCACAACCCAGGCCAACATGGATTTCGAGCGGGAAGATGGTGCCTCTCACAGCTACTTGAGCATTACGACAGTCACTGAGGCATTAGAAGAAAAACAGAATGCTGATGTGATATACACGGACTTCGCAAAGGCTTTCGATAAATGTGACCATGGCGTGATAGCACACAAAATGAAGTAAATGGAAATAACCGGTAAAGTAGGACGCTGGATACTCAGTTTTCTGTCAAACAGGACTCGGCGAGCAACGGTCAACCATATAAAATCTAGTCCAAGTGCAGTTAAAAGCTCTGTACCTCAGGGTACAGTCCTTGCACCGCTGCTTTTCCTTATTCTCATAACAGATATAGACAAAAATACAAGTCACAGCTTCGTATCATCCTTTGCAGATGACACAAAAATCAGTATGAAAATTACCTCGGCTGAAGACATTGAAAAACTTCAAGCTGATATTAATAAAGTTTTCGATTGGGCATCAGAAAATAACATGTTTAACAGTGATAAATTCCAGGTACTCAGGCACGGTAAAAATGAGGACCTTAAACATAATACAGGGTATAAAACACAATCAAATGTAACCATAGTAGGAAAACAGCATGTAAAGGATTTGGGAATAATGATGTCTGACGACCTAACGTTTAGGGAGCATAACCAAGCAAATATTGCGACAGCCAGAAAAATGATAGGATGGATTACGAGAACTTTCAAATGCAGGGATCCCATTGCAATGGTTGTATTCAAGTCACTTGTGTTGTCCCGTCTTGAGTACTGCTCAGTACTCACTTTTCCCTTCAGAGCAGGAGAGATTGCTGAAATAGAGGGAATACAGAGAACATATACGGCACGCATAGACGCGATAAAGCACCTAAATTATTGGGATCGCCTCAAAGCCCTCCAAATGTACTCACTAGAAAGAAGACGAGAGAGATATCAAATAATATACACCTGGAAGATACTGGAGGGCCAAGTACCAAATCTACACAGTAAAATAACAACGTACTGGAGTGAACGATGTGGAAGAAAATGCAGAATAGAACCAGTGAAGAGCAGGGGTGCCATAGGCACAATCAGAGAACACTGTATAAACATCAGAGGTCAGCGGTTGTTCAACACCCTCCCAGCAAGCATAAGAAATATTACCGGAACAACCGTGGACATCTTCAAGAGGAAACTAGATTTATTCCTCAAAGGAGTGCCGGACTAACCGGGCTGTGGTGGGTATGTGGGCCTGCGGGCCGCTCCAAGCAACAGCCTGGTGGACCAAACTCTCACAAGTCAAGCCTGGCCTCGGGCCGGGCTTGGGGAGTAGAACTCCTCCTAGAACCCCATCAACCAGGTTTCAACCAGGTAGTGTTCAAGTATAAATATATGTTTTTGAGAAAGAGGACTTATTGATTACCACGGTTGTGTGTATCATAAGGGGGCATTCCAATCCAGTTTGGCTCCAAAAATGCAAAAAATGAAAACTCGTTCGATTTCAATCAAACTTTTTTGACAAGTTCTATATGAAAAGTGTTTCATCTGGTCCAAGTTTCAGCATCGTAGCATAAATAGGAAGGGAGAAAAAAATATTGAAGTAGTTGTGAAAATTATGCCAAAATGGTCAAAATTGATTATGAATCAAAAGTGTCAACTGAAATCATAGCTATGACTCTTTGCTATCACAATAGCATATATTAAACAAATATTATAATTAGTTTAATTGGAAAAAAATTTAAGAGAAAAAAAAAGGATTTTTTTTTTTTTTTCAATTTTTTTTTTTTCATTTTTTTTGGGGCGATTTGCATCAAACTTACAGACCTTACTGTACGTAAGCCTATCTGTAAGGATGCCAATTTTGGAGAAAATTGGTTGATGTCAACCTCAGCCACAGATTTTAGAACCTTAGACTTTATTAATTTGTTTTTTTTTTCAATTGACACAAACGTTTACAAAACTTTTTCATTTTTTATTCAATTTACATGAAACTTACACAGTATATAATGTATGGCATCTCTCTACATGTGCAAGTATTCATGTTTCTCTAAGTTCATTTATTGATTTTATAATAGCAATAAACATGCCATATTTGCATAATTTTTGGGGGGAACTTTGAACATTTGTATTAGGAAAACTAAAGATGTTTTGCAAATTCTTTTACTTGCAAGCCTTTATTATATGCCAATGTGTCAGAAAAGGGTCACAGAATAATTATATCTGAAACGTGTGTGAAGAAGTGTCGAATTGAAAATGTGAAAAAAACGTTGAAAAAAAAAAAAAATCTTTCTATTTACGCTGAAGTACTGAAACTTGGGACAATTGCAGCCCTTTTCATATACAACTAGTCAAAAAATATTGGTTGACATTGAACAACTTTTCTGCAACCAACCTATCGCAGTATGTTTGAGTTGAGATGCCTCTCTAATATTTTTAATGTGTAAATAATGTGTTGATAGTAAAGTGGCAGAAACAGCAGGCGAGGATGATACAAAATGAATAGTGATGTTGATGTGGCTATTGACAGCCCCACGTGCAGGTGGGGCTGTTTATTTTCCATTAGAACCCCACAAGCCAGTACTAGTGAAGCCTGGTCTACTGACAACACCGCACCATTTGTTCAGTTTTACTGGAACACCAGGCTTGACTTTTTGTGGTGTGTAGCTGAGGAAGTCTTGGTTGTAAGGTTGATGTAAAGCCATTGCTTGGTTACTGACTTTAATACTCATAAACTATTACATGACTAGCTGCTTCCAAGCTGGTGGCGTCCTGTACGCTTTCTTGTTTACCTCCTGCTCGCGTCTGAGCCACAACACATACAAACGGATGGTACCATTTTCTATGAACATGAGTTCCCTCCTTTTCTTTCAAAAGAATGAATACAGGATGTCTACCATGCTTGTAGCACAAAGCAAACTTATTGACACAAAGTAAGTTATTAACATATCAAGAGATATTGCATACATTTAACATTAATTAAGCACACACAGAATTTAAACAACTTAATCTTTACCACAAAGGATTTCAATGTTAAAAATACAAATACAATGTTAAACAAAAATGAAAAACTGTAATACAAAGTTACAAAATATTGAATGAGAGATCTGCATTATTCAAACAATATTAAATTTAGTTTAGCATAATAAGTAAATACTTTGCATTACATGGGAACACAATTAATCATCAAATCGTGTAGGGCGTTTAACATGACGTTTAGGACGAGAGTCCTTAAATACGAGAATATCCCTTGATGAATTGTTTACCGACTTATAGCTCATTTTTTTCTTTTTCCTTTGTACGACTTTTCACTTCATCATTTTTCTACACTAGTTGGAATCACTTTGAAATAAGCCATATTACGTGTTATACTATGATCTCTATTACTCGCTGTTACCATAGTTCCATTTACACTAATCACTTTATATGGTTTTGTATCATACGGCATATCTAGCTTTCCCTCTTTTTTTCTTTTTAACGAGAACAGTATCTCCAACCTTTATGAATTGTTCCTTTGCACGTTGATCATGAGCAATTTTCATTTTGTCCTTGGCTAGTGAATCCATCTGAGCGAGACGGTTATCCGTTACCTCGGCTGGCATGACAGATAGTGCGATCCTCATAGGACGTCCAAATAAAAGTTCGCCAGGTGACTTGCTCAGTGTTCCATGCGGTGTTGCACGGTAGTTCCTGAGAAAAGCATACATAGCTTGTTTCCAGGATCGTCCTTCGGCATGAGCACAGCGCACCGCTTTCATGAGAGGTTGCATGAATCTCTCGACTTCTCCATTTGCTTGAGGATGTAGTGGCATCACACACACCGGTGTTTGAATCCAATATGCTCAGCAAAGTTGACGAAGTCTTGTCCATTGAATGGCGGTCCATTGTCCGTCTTGACAACTTCAGGAATGCCAAAGTTTGAAAAGATCTTGTCGAGGTTCGGGATGACGACCTTTGCAGATGTGGAAGTGATTTCTACTTCTGGATAACGTGAGTGATCATCAATGACTACCATCAAGTACTCTCCAGTTGGTAGCGGTCCGCAGAAATCCATCGATACTTCCGTCCATGGTGCAGCAGGTAGTGGTGAAGGTTGTAGAGGTGTTGGTCTTGAAGTATCCACTGCAGCTTGGCAAGGGATACATGCATCATGCAAGTCCTTTGCTTGACGATCAATGCCAGGAAACCACACCTTTTCTCGTAGTAGCTGTTTGGCCCTAACAAGACCTTGGTGTCCTTGATGTGCAAGCTTCAGAGCACGTTGCTGGAGAACAGCTGGAATGATGATACGAGTACCTCGCAGCACGGTGTCGCGTTGTTGTGTAACACTTAATTCTGTCTGGATGCGTTCAAGTGCTTTGAATGCATCTTGGTCAACTCCTGAGGGTGGGATGCGTGGAAACTCTTTTAGTCAATGCATCCACTGGTGCTTGCAGAGTTGGGTCCTCTAGGGTTGCAGTACGGATTTCACCAAGAGTTAGAGCCTTGGGGACAGCATCACAGGTTACAGAGTGTACATATTCCTCGGCAACTTGCTGATGCTTGGTGATGAAGCTGTTGGCAGGATGTCGACTGATATAATCAGCGGGATAGCCTGCACCCGGCTTGTATTTCACCGTGAAGTTGTATGGTTGCAGAGGAAGAGCCCATCTCTCAATACGAGCTGGTGGTTTGGACTTTGGATTATTGAAGATAGTCTCCAACGGTTTGTGGTCAGTGACTACCGTGGTGAAGGGCGCACCAAGCAGATACACATTGAAGTGTTCACAGCCCCTTACAAGAGCAAGAGCAAGAGCTTCCTTCTGTCTGACTGTATCGTTGCACAATATCTGTGAGAGAACGGCTGGCGTAGGCAATTACTATTCTAGAATCTGGTTGACCAGGTTTGTTGGGCTAACACAGCACCTAAACCAACAGGACTAGCATCCACCGTTAACTCAGTGTCCATTGATGGATCAAAGTACGCAGCAGTCGCATTTTCTACTAATGCATCTTTCACAGCAACAAATGCATTTTGCTCGATATCGCTCCAGTACCATGATGCATTTTTCTTCAGGAGGTCACGTAGAGGCTTCGTAATGGTAACAAAATCTGGAATGAAGCGAGAACAGTAGTTTGCCATTCCCAGAAAACTATACTTCAGTGGATGTTGAAGGAGGTGCAGCATTCTTGATATCTGCAACTTGCTTAGGATCTGGAGACAGAGACGTTGATTGAACTCACACTTTGCTCGGCTTAGCATCAAATTCTTTTCTCGTAGGCATTGCAATGTTGCACGAAGAGCTTTGTCATGTTCAGCTTGGGTACGGCCATAAACAATGATGTCATCAGACATGTACAAGTGAACAAGTTCGTACAAGTGAAGGTTCATACACGGAGGATGACAAAGAAATTAGTGAAATCCTAAAAAAGCAGTATGAGGACATGTTTAGCACTCCAATAAACAACATGAAAGTAGAAGATCCAGACAATTTTTTTATGCGGGATACCCAAACCCCTGTAAATATAACTGATATCAACACGAGCGCACTAAATTTTGAAAGAGAAATTGAAAACATGCCCATGCACTCGGCCCCAGGTCCAGACTCATGGAATTCAATATTTATAAAGAAATGCAAAGTGCCGGTAGCACAGGCACTCAGTATAGTGTGGAGGAAGAGCTTGGACACGGGGGAGATACCAGATGCACTTAAAGTAGCAGACGTAGCCCCTCTACACAAGGGAGGGAGCAAAGCATTGGCAAAGAATTATAGACCAGTTGCACTAACATCGCACATAATAAAAGTATTTGAGAGAGTGATTAGGAGTCAGGTCACCAATTTCATGGAGACCAATGACCTTCACAACCCAGGCCAACATGGATTTCGAGCGGGAAGATCGTGCCTCTCACAGCTACTTGAGCACTACGATAAAGTCACTGAGGCATTAGAAGAAAAACAGAATGCTGATGTGATATACACGGACTTCGCAAAGGCTTTCGATAAATGTGACCATGGCGTGATAGCACACAAAATGAAGTCAATTGGAATAACCGGTAAAGTAGGACGCTGGATACTCAGTTTTCTGTCAAACAGGACTCAGCGAGTAACGGTCAACCATATAAAATCTAGTCCAAGTGCAGTTAAAAGCTCTGTACCTCAGGGTACAGTCCTTGCGCCGCTGCTTTTCCTTATTCTCAAATCAGATATAGACAAAAATACAAGTCACAGCTTCGTATCATCCTTTGCAGATGACACAAAAATCAGTATGAAAATTACCTCGGCTGAAGACATTGAAAAACTTCAAGCTGATATCAATAAAGTTTTCGACTGGGCATCAGAAAATAATATGATGTTTAACAGTGATAAATTCCAGGTACTCAGGTACGGTAAAAATGAGGACCTTAAACATAATACAGGGTACAAAACACAATCAAATGTGCCCATAGTAGGAAAACAGCATGTAAAGGATTTGGGAATAATGATGTCTGACGACCTAACGTTTAGGGAGCATAACCAAGCAAATATTGCGACAGCCAGAAAAATGATAGGATGGATTACGAGAACTTTCAAATCCAGGGATCCCATCACAATGGTTGTACTCTTCAAGTCACTTGTGCTGTCCCGTCTTGAGTACTGTTCAGTACTCACTTCCCCCTTCAGAGCAGGAGAGATTGCCGAAATAGAGGGAATACAGAGAACATATACAGCACGTATAGACGCGATAAAGCACCTAAATTATTGGGATCGTCTCAAAGCTCTCCAAATGTACTCACTAGAAAGAAGACGAGAGAGATATCAAATAATATACACCTGGAAGATACTGGAGGGCCAGGTCCCAAATCTACACAGTAAAATAACAACGTACTGGAGTGAACGATATGGAAGAAAATGCAGAATAGAACCAGTGAAGAGCAGGGGTGCCATAGGCACAATCAGAGAACACTGTATAAACATCAGAGGTCCGCGGTTGTTCAACGTCCTCCCAGCAAGCATAAGAAATATTGCCGGAACAACCGTGGACATCTTCAAGAGGAAACTAGATTTATTCCTCCAAGGAGTTCCGGACCAGCCGGGCTGTGGTGGGTATGTGGGCCTGCGGGCCGCTCCAAGCAACAGCCTAGTGGACCAAACTCTCACAAGTCAAGCCTGGCCTCGGGCCGGGCTTGGGGAGTAGAAGAACTCCCAGAACCCCATCAACCAGGTATCAACCAGGTATGTTGTCAGTATTAGGTATATCTTGCAATACCTGGCTGATGATGTGCTGGAATACCTCAGCAGCACTGTTAATACAAAAACTCAGGCGCTTGTACCTATACAGACCTCTGTGTGTCGTAAATGTTGTGATGAAGCGACTCATAAAGTTCAAGCTGATGATAGCCCTTGTTTAAATCTAACTTGCTGAATACAGTTGCACCATTCATGCGGTATATCATATCATCTACAGTGGGTGTAGGATGGCGTTCACGCATTATTGCCTTGTTGGGAACACGCATGTCTACACAAATGCGTATCTCATCTGGATTCTTCGGCTTTGGTGGAGTGACAATTGGGCTTACCCATGGTGTTGGACCTATTATCGGTTCAATGATATCAAGTTCTATCAGCCTATCCAGTTCGGCATCGACTTTCTTGCGAGTTTGGAATGGTTGTCGGCGATGTGGTTGAGCAACTGAAATTACATCTGGGTTGATATGCAGATGTACTTTGCTATCAGTATAACAACCTATGGATTCAAATCGATCAGAAAATTCAGCAACGATAGCATCAACATTGTTTGCAGATTCCACTGCTACAGTATTAGAAAGCTGAAGTAGCCCCAATTTGGTTGAAGTCTTGTAACCGAGTAGAGACTCCTTTGCATTCCTAACAACATGGGATGTAGTAATGAGCATTGCACTCTGACTTATCTCTGCAGTGAAAGTTCCAATCACTAGTAAGGCTACCTTTGAAGCATAGGCAGTGGCTTTGCCATTATAGTTTTCAAGCTTTTGGAACTGTGTTTTTAAATTTCTCATAGTGGCATTCAGCAATGGTGTCAGTGTTTGATTCAGTGTCAATGAGAACTTTGAGACAAATACCAGCAATGTATACTATAGTCTTTGAGTTGTTTGGAAGATCATTCCATTCTGTGATTGATTGTACTCCATAAATGTAATCACATTCACTGTCATCTGAGACTGGTTGTAATGAAATGTTGTCTTGTACATTATTAACATTCTTGATTTGAGGTGCAATATTGTGTTTGCCACCTCGACCCCTATGACATAATCCTCGTACAGTGCCTTTATTCACTGATTGCGGTTTCTTTAGTGCAGAACGACACACAGCACCAAAATGACCTAGTCTTCCACACTCATAGCACTTCTTACCTCAAGCAAGACAAACATTATCTTGGTGTGGGTAGTCTCCTCCACAATTGTAACATTTATTGTTGACACCCTCTGATGTGAGTCGTTGTGACTGCTTGAGTCTTGTTCCATGACTCCAGTTGTGATGTGGTTCTCGGCTCAATTTACTGTTAGGTTTGGCATGATATCTTCTATGATCACGGCGTACTCCCTGAACCTTACATACCTCATCTCTGTTAGTAACAGTGGCAGAACCGTTGTTGGCACTGCACTCCATGACACGAGCATCACGTGCAGCATCTTCCATTCGATGAGCAATATCCAGTATCTTGGTAAGAGAACTTTCATCATCAACAAGTTCTAGAGCTCTTCGACAGAGACGTGTAGATGTGCATGTTTCAGTTATTTGCTGTTTGATTTCTTTGTCAACATCAGCAAACTCACAATGGGCTGCTAAACCCTGCAGACGTGTATGGTATTGATCTACGGTTTCATTAGATGATTAGAGAGTTGTCTGGCTCTCCTGAAATACATAATTTCCATTGCAGTATTTTGTCTTGGTTTGAAGTGCTCAGTTAATCTGGCTTCGGCAATGTTATAATCTTTGGCATCACCAGTGTCTTTCAGTGTATCAAAGATGTCACAAACACTCTCACCTGCATAATGAAGTAGAAAGGCACGCTTTCTTTCAGCATTTTGATGTCAGACACTATCAACAAATTTTCAAACCTTTTAAGCCATTTGGTCAACCTCTGTGACAGGTTTGTCTGGTCACAGTCAGGATCAAATGCAGGAAACTGAGGCATATTTGCCATTTTTACAGTCTAAAAGTAAACTTATCACTTAAATGTTCCTCAGAATACTAAACACTTATTGCACTGTATATGTTAGTTAAGAATTCACTGTAATTACTTTAATTTTGCAAAGCACACAAGTATTTTAATGCAAAAGTTCACAGCAGTGCACAATACAGCAGCAACTGACTTCTTACCTAGCCTTGTGTACATGTGGTGGTGTTCCTACCTTCAGCTGCACAGCAGTTGGCACAGCAGTTGTCAGCAATGTTGTTGTTTGATGAGTTTTCAGCACTGTCAACACAGCAGAGTTCACAGCATGATGAATTTTGTAGCACGAAGCGTAGTTTAGTACACAAAACATCGGGTTTTGTACACGGCATCAAAGCCTCGTTTCGTACACAGCATCGGCACACATGGATCGCAGATTACTCAGTACACAGCTTGTCAGCACATAGCATTGGTTAGCATACGGCATTGGTTAGCACACAGCATTGGTTAGCACACAGCATCGGGTATGGTGCTCACAGACAGCTCCTCTTCCTCCTCCGGGCAGCATATGCTTCTCCCTTGTGTTTTAAGCTGAACAAATACCTGCGTTCACAGTTCATCCTCGTCGCCAGTGTGGTGTTTGTGTAGCTGAGGAAGTCTTGGTTGTAAGGTTGATGTAAAGCCATTGCTTGGTTACTGACTTTAATACTCATAAACTATTATATGACTAGCTGCTTCCAAGCTGGTAGAGTCCCGTACGCTCTGTTTACCTTCTTCCTGCTGGTGTCTCAGCCACAACACATACAAACGGATGGTACCATTTTCTATGAACATGAGAACTGTCCCAGCACCAACCACTCCTCGGGGATTTATTGTTATTTATTATGAGAGATTTACAGAAGTATTTGGCATATGAAAGAAATTTGTATGCATCACAAAGCATGTTCAATACTACTAACATAGTAAAAAATGAGTGGGAAGTGAATGTAAAAGAGCTTGCCAGATATTTGCAACTGACAAAGTTGATGGGAATTGTGAAGGTTCCAATAATGTCAATGTTCTGGCAAACGGGTCAAAAGTTGAATGTAGCTTCTTTCAGTTTTTGTATGACTTCAAAGCAATATGTAACGATTGATAAGTATTTTCATACTCAACAATAATGCCATTCCCGAAGACAGTACAGACACTCGTTAAAGTTAGAACATTAATGGTATATCTAACAATCAAACCTTGCTACATTACTCAAACATCTTTCTGGATGAAGGCACAATGACATGGTGTAGCCGTCTATCTTCCAAAGATTTTAATCAACTAAACCTGATAATTATGGAGCAAAGCTGTACATGCTAGTTTAATCAGACTGGTTACACCTTTGAATTTGAAGTATATGCAGGAATTGGGAAGACAAAAATTCAAATGGTTATGAGTTTGATTGCACCACTGAGGAGCAAAGGTTACCATTTATATATGGATAACTGCTATAACTCGCTTCAACTTAGGGAACAGCTGCTTAAACAGGGTGTATACACCTGAGGTACTCTCAGATTACAGCGTAGTGCACCCAAAGATTTCAGCTAGAAGCAAAGAGGAAACGGAGTATTAATGAGAATCCATAAGAGCCGTGATGAGGGTTCGAACCTATGCCGTGGGTGTTCCCCCACACACGCCCTAGTCAACTAGGCCACGACATGGTATAAGAGTTGCAACCTGGAGTTCTACTGAACATACAAGGATTTCCTGAGGCTTCTACTGAAGCTGGGCCAGGAGTTTCACACATTCCCCCCCCCCCCATGCACTCTGGCTCTGTCATCCAGGAATGTTCTCCCTCTGACTCTCCTCCTTTAATACACAGTAATCACACTAACGTGACTGCAACAGTGAGAAAATCCGTAGGAGCTGTGATGAGGGTTCGAACCAGGGCATGCATGGGAACACCCATTGCATAGGTTCGAACCCTCATCACGGATACTACGGATTTTCTTACCGATGCAGTCACGTTAGTATGATTACTGTATGTAAAATATCATGTTGAAGGGTCCTTTCCACTGGTACGTTAATGAAGAGTGACAAGGCCAAGGAAAGCAAAGATCTTGTGGAGTTTTATTTTAAGATAAATAAATAAATAAATATATGTTTATTCAGGTAAGGTACATACATAGTGATTTTACATAAGTGGATCGATTTATAGATAGAGCTAGTACATACAATGCCTAAAGCCACTATTACGCAATGCGTTTCGGGCATTGCGACGAATTAGTTGATCGATGAATTAGTTGCTAGATTTAATGGGACCGTGGTTAGGAGGCATTGAGATTTGGTTAAATATCTCTGTTTAGTTTTATAAGTTGTCTTGGGGATCTGCGAAATTATAGG
>WNGS01052772.1:93715-103857 GCA_020271785.1 Procambarus virginalis
GAGGGATGTCATGTTCACAGAAAATGGTACCATCCGTTTTCTATGTGCGGCGGCTGGACGCCAAGAGAGAAGGTAAACAGCACACAGGACGCCTGCCAAGCTTGGGAGCTACTCTATCATGTAATCGTCTTTTAAGTATTAAAGTCAGTAACAGGAATGACTTTACATCAACCTTACTACCAGACTATCTCAGTTATACACAGACACCACAAGGGCCCAACGCAGCAGGGCTACAACCTGGTTGATACCTGGTTTGATGGGGTTCTGGGAGTTCTTCTACTCCCAAGCCTGGCCCGAGGCCAGGCTCGAATTGTGAGAGCTTGGTCCACCAGCTGTTGCTTGGAGCGGCCCGCAGGCCCACATCCCACCACAGCCCGGCTGGTCCGGAACTTCTCTTAGAAAACAGTCCAGTTTTCTCTTGAGATGTCCACGGTTGTTCCGGCATATTTCTTATAGTCGCTGGGAGGATGTTGAACAACCGCGGACCTCTGATGTTTTATACAGTGCTCTCTGATTGTGCCTATGCACCTCTGCCCTTCACTGGATCAATCTTGCATTTTTCTTCCATATCGTTCACTCCAGTACGTTGTTATTTTACTGTGCAGATTTGGGACCTGGCCTCCAGTATTTTCCATGTGTATATTATTTGGTATCTCTCTCGTCTCCTTTCTAGAGAGTACATTTGGAGAGCTTTGAGACGATCCCAACTTCATAATTTTGTGCTTTATCTCGTCTATGCGTGCCGTATATGTTCTCTGTATTCCCTCTATTTCAGCAATCTCTCCTACTCTGAAGGGGGAAGGTGAGAACTGAGCAGTACTCGAGACGGGACAACACAAGTGACTTGAAGAGTACAAACCATTGTGATGGGATCCATGGATTTGAAAGTTCTCGTAATCCATTCGATCATTTTTCTGGCTGACGCTATTGCTTTGTTTGCTCCCTAAACGTTAGATCGTCTGACATCATTGTTCCCAAATCCTTGACATGCTGTTTTTCTACTATGGGAAGATTCGATTGTGTTTTGTACCCTGTATTATGTTTCAGATCCTCATTTTTGTCGTACCTGAGTACCTAAATTTATCACTGTTAAACATCATGTTATTTTCTGCTGCCCAATCGAAACTTTGTTGACATCTGCTCGTAATTTTTCAATGTCTTCAGCAGAGGTATTTTCATGCTGATTTTTGTGTCATCTGCAAAGGACGACACGAAGCTGTGACGTGTATTTTTGTCTATATCAATATGAGAATAGGAACAGTAGTGGTGCAAGGACTGTACCTTGAGGTACAGAGCTTTTAACATCGCTTGGACTCGATTTTATTTCATTGAATGTTACTCTGTGTTCTGTTCGACAGGGAATTGAGTACCAGCGTCCTACCTTTCCAGTTATTCTCATTGACCTCTTTTTGTGTGCTGTCACCCTATGGTCACATTTGTCGAACGCCTTTGCAAAGTCTGTGTATACAACATCAGCATTATGCTTTTCTTCTAGGGCTTCTGTGATTTTGTCATAGTGGTTGAGTCACTGTGACAGACAGGATCTTCCCGCTCTAAATCCATGTTGTCCTGGGTTGTGCAATTCATTGTCTTCCATAAAACTAGAAATTTGATTCCTAATCACTCTTTCAAACACTTTATTTATGTATGACGTTAGTGCAACTGGCCTATAATTTTTTGCCAAGGCTTTACTTCCCCCTTGTGCAACGGAGCTATATCTGCAGATTTAAGTGCTGCTGGTATCTCCCCTGTATCTAGGCTCTTTCTCCATATTACCCGAGTGCTCTCGCTACTGGTACTTTACATTTCTTTATGAATATTGAATTCCATGAGTCAGGCCCAGGAGCTGAGTGCATAGGCATATTGTCAATTTCTCTTTCAAAGTCTTCCGAGTTTGTGGTAATATCCGCTATATTATCTGCAGCTTGAATGTCATTCATAAAGAAGCTGTCTGGGTCATCAACTTTCATGTTGTTTATTGGTGTGGTAAACATAGCCTCATACTGGCTTCTTAGAATTTCACTAATCTCTTTGTCGTCCTCTGTGTACGTACCTTCATTTGTAATTTACGGTCCAATACTGGTCGAGTTTTGGATTTTGATTTTGCGTATGTGAAAAATATTAGGATTTTTCCTTCTCTTGTATAGCTTCTGTTCCAATTCCATTTCCTCAGACTCATATGATCGCTTCAACGTTTGTTCTATTTCTTCGATCTCCCTGCTTGGCTATTTTCCTTGCTTGTGATAGTTGTGTCTGCCGAAGCATTTCCGTTATTTTTTTCCTTCTCCTGTACAGTCGTCTGCGTTCTCTTTCTAGAGTGGTCCTCTTTCTGCCCCTCCTCATAGGCACGTGCTTCAAGCAGACCTTGTAAGCTTCAGCTGTCAGTTGAGCTATTCCCTGTGTGGAGTTTTGTCGCTTAAGACCGTCTCCCATTGAATGGTTGCAAGGTCTACATTTATTTTTTCCCAGTCGATCCTCTTGTTGAAATTGATTGATTGAATATTCCTTCTTGCTTGTTGGGTCTCTTAGACCTAGTACCGTTATTTATGCTAGTTCGTACTTCAATGAGCTTATGGTCTGAGTATGAAGTATCTGAGATTGTGATGTCTGATTAGTTCATCATTGTTTGTGAATATCAAGTCTAGTGTTTTCGTTCCTAGTTGGTTCTGTAATCTGTTGATTGAGCGAGAATGTCTCACAATCTCAAAAGTTCTGACCTGTGGTTGGTTATTTCCCAGGTCATTCCCTGCTATGATATTTGTGTTTGCCATTCTCATCTTAGATTCGGTAAATTGAAATCTCCAAGGAAGATAATATCTGGAGCTGGGTTTGCTAGGTTATCAAGTATGTTCTCGATTTTGTGCATCTGCTCTGTGAATTCCTCAACCGTTGTATCTGGCGGTTTATATATTAGAATAATAATTAGGTTTAGTTTCTCTACCTTAATTCCAAATACCTCTACCACCTCATTAGTCGAGTTTAGTAGTTCTGTGCATACCAGGTCCTCTTTAATATACAGACCTACTCCTCCATTTGACCTAGTTTTTTCTATCACATCTATATAAATTATAATTTAGAATCCAGTTTTCACCATCCAAGTAATCTTTTATACGAGTTTCCGTGAATGCCCCAAATATTGAGTTTGACTAATAGGAGGCCATTTATGAACAACTTTATTCTTGACTTTGGCTTTAAACCTTGAATGTTTGCAATATGAATGATTGTCCATGTTGTGTGTCACTTCTGGAAGGTTTTGGTAGTTCTCCCTCCTCTCTACCCTGACCCAGTGGTGTTGTTGTGGCAATGGTTTGTCCAGTTTTGGAAGTGATACTGGGGAGTGTGGTAGTCTCTGTAGTTGGGGGTGTAGTATGTGTGGGCTCGCCCAGTCATCCAATACAGGCCAACTCGGGGGACTTGGTCGCCCATCCCACGAGCCTGAGAGGATTCAACAAACATTCATCGACATACAGACGAAGAGAAAATCCACGAATGTGCCTCCAAACCCACCATGGAGACACAATTAGAGGCAGGACACCCAACAGGAAGCTATCGCCGCGAATGCCGGGGCCCCCCCTAGGGTGCGTCTTGAGTATATGCCCCACAAATGCCACCTTAAGAACTGTCATCTGTAGAGATCGGGTTCAGTGACGAAAGGGGGATTGGCAATAGAAGGTTCCCCTCGCTCGAGACGTTGGGTACTACAGTTCTACGGGTGTAAGAGTATGCTTCATCAAGCACCCGCGCGTCAAAATAGAAGAAGTCCAAAGGAATAACAAAACAAGCAAAAGGTCGGCAGGAAACGACAAGCAGATAGGAGAAGAGGGGGGGGGGGGAGAAAAACAAAACATAAGGAAAAGGAAAAGCGATCCTGCACAATTAAAGAAGACAGCAGCAGGAGCACAAGGCCACAAAAGGACAGAGAACTGTCCCACGGAGCATCACAATGACAGAAGACCAAGACAGGAGTTTGATAGAACAACATGGCAACCATGGAACAACCAGGTATCAACCAGGTATCATTAATATAATAGAGAGAGCAGCTTCAGTTGCCTGCAGGAATGGCTCCAGACTCTTAATCATGGGCGATTTCAACCATGGAAAGATACTGGGAGAATGGGGACCCACATGGTGGTGCAGATACGTGGAGAGCTAAACTCTTGGAAGTGGCAACAAGGAATTTTCTGAGCCAGTATGTCAAGGAACCCACAAGAGTGAGAGGCAATGACGAACCAGCTAGACTACTTGATATTCACCCTGAATGAGTCAGAAATAAGGGAAGTCAAAGCGGAAGCCCCCATAGGAATGAGTGACCACAGTGTACTGACCTTTGAGTACTTGGTGGAGGTAGGGATAACCTATCCAAGGATGGGAGTGGAGGGAAAAAGACTGAATTACCGAAGAGGAAGATATGACGAGATGAGGAGCTTCCTCAGAGGAATACCATGGGAAACAGAACTTAGAGACAAGAATGTACAGGTCATGACGGATTTTGTCTCCCAGAAGTGCCAGGAAGCTGCAGACAGGTTTATCCCTGTCCAAAAGGAGAACGAAAACCAGAAAAACCCATGGTTCAACCAGGAATGCAAGGTAGCGAAGCAACTGAGTAAAAGAACATGGAGAAATTACAGAAATAACAGAACACCAGAGAGCAGGGAGAGATACCAGAGGGCCAGAAATGAGTACCTCAGAGTGAGGAGGGAAGCAGAGAGAGTTTGAAAATGACATCGTGAGTAAAGCCAAGACCCAACCAAAGCTGCTCCACAGCCACATCAGGAGGAAAACAGCAGTGAAAGAACAAGTGATGAAGCTGCGAAAAGCGGAGAACAGATACACAGAGAATGACAAGGAGGTGTGTGAAGAACTCAACAAGAGATTCGAGGAGGTCTTCACAATAGAACAAGGAGAAGCCCCTGCACTAAATGAGGAGGTGGCAAACCAAGCAACCTTGGAGGAATTTGACCTCTCCAGTGATGAGGTCAAAAGGTGTCTGCTGGAGCTGGATGTGACAAAGGCTGTTGGGCCTGACAGAATCTCACCATGGATACTAAAGGAAGGTGCAGAAGCACTGTGTGCCACTCTCTATGGTGTATAACAGGTCACTGGAAACAGGAGACTTACCAGAAAGTTGGAAGACAGCTAACGTGGTCCCAATATACAAAAAGGGTGACAGGCAAGAGGCACTGAATTACATGCCAGTTTCCTTAACTTGTATACCATGCAAGGTAATGGAGAAGATCGTGAGGAAAAGGCTCTTAGAGCATCTAGAGGGAAATAACTTTGTAACGCACCACCAACATGGGTTCAGGGATGGTAAATCGTGCCTCACAGGTTTAATAGAATTTTATGACCAAGCAACAAAAATTAGGCAGGAAGAGAAGGGTGGGCCGACTGCATTTTCCTGGATTGCCAAAAAGCCTTTGACACAGTACCGCACAAAAAGCTGTTAAAAAAGTTGGAGCAACAGGCAGGAGTAAAAGGGAAGGTGCTCCAGTGGATAAGGGAGTACTTAAGCAACAGGAAACAGCGAGTAACGGTGAGGGGGGAGACATCAGAGTGGCGAGATGTCACCAGCGGAGTCCCACAGGCTCAGTACTTGACCCATCCTGTTTCTATATATGTGAACGATCTTCCGGAGGGTATAGACTCATTCCTCTCAATGTTTGCTGATGATGCAAAAATTATGAGAAGAATCAAGACGGATGAAGATAGACAGAGACTACAGGATGACCTGGATAAACTGGAGGAATGGTCTAGAAAATGGCTGCTAAAGTTCAACTCGGGAAAGTGTAAGGTGATGAAATTAGAAGGGAGCAGGAGGCTGAACACAAGGTATCATTTGGGAGGGGAAATCCTGCAAGTCAAATAGAGAGAAAGATCTGGGGGTTGATATCACACCGAACCTGTCCCCAGAAGCCCACATCAAAAGAATATCATCAGCGGCATATGCTAGACTGGCCAACATAAGAACTGCCTTTAGAAATTTGTGTAAGGAATCTTTCAGAACCCTGTATATCACTTATGTAAGACCAATCCTGGAGTATGCAGCTCCAGCCTGGAGTCCATACCTAGTTAAACACAAGACAAAATTAGAGAAGATTCAGCGGTATGCCACCAGGCTCGTCCCGGAACTGAGAGGATTGAGCTACGAGGAAAGGCTAAAGGAGCTGAACCTCACATCCCTGGAAAACAGAAGAGTAAGGGGAGACATGATAACCACCTACAAAATTCTCAGGGGAATTGACAGGGCGGACAAAGACAAACTCTTCACCACGGGTGGGACACGAACAAGGGGACACAGGTGGAAACTTAGTACCCAGATGAGCCACAGAGACGTTAGAAAGAGTTTTTTCAGTGTCAGAGGAGTTAATAAATGGAATGCACTAGGTAGTGATGTGGTGGAGGCTGACTCCATACACAGTTTCAAATGTAGATATGATAGAGCCCAGTAGGCTCAGGAATCTGTACACCTGTTGATTGACAGTTGAGAGGCGGGACCAAAGAGCCAAAGCACAACCCCCGCAAGGGCGAGTACAATTAGGCGAGTACACTCCGGCAGCCGTCCACTAAGCCCACTCACGGCGCCAAAGGGCCGGATGGGGAGGAGGTACTCTGGCAAAGTCTTATGAACCACAGGTGACCAGGGAGAACCTTGCCACAGTAACAACTGTAGGGAGCCTAGGACGAAGCTGGGCACCAGTAGGCACAGTTTAAGATTAACTTCAATTCTAAGCTTATTCAACGATAATTCTACCTTCCATTACCATTGTACTTTATACCGAGTCAAGGGACAAGTGCACCCATCACTTTCATTATCAAGGGAGAAACTCACCCAAGTAAAGCCTAATCTCGTGCCTGGTTCTCCTGCGAACCAATCAATAAAGTGGAGGGTAAAAAAAAAAAAAAAAAAAAAAAGAGTAGCAGCCGGCGGTCAGACTACTTCCCAGCACCCCTCTACGGAACCCCCATCATGGGGAGGGGGGTTAGGTAAGGTATGCGGGTAGACTCATGGGTAATACGGCGAGCAGACAAAACTCTATACTGGATCGTCTGAAGTGGCAGCCTAAGGACCGAGAGGGATAAACGCATGACAATTTAACCGCAATAATCTACACATTTAAAGTTTAATGAGAAAACCTCAATTATGAAACTAGTTACTGGCAACAGTTTTAATAATTGAAATTCCCCCCCCCCCCCAGGTAAATAGTTATGTTTATTCAGATTAAGTTTGGTAAATAATTGTTCTACCAAGAATCTTAGTGAAAACTTTAAAGCTATATTGTAAAGATAACATTGCCGACACCAAGAAAGTTTGTTTAAGTCAGCACCTTTATAATTAAATTTATACAAATTAGCTGCAGCAACCTAGTAAGAGCCAAGGTTGATGAACTAGTGTCACAGGCGTGCCACAACTTTAATTTATCCGGTAAAACAATCCCTCGAATGCCCACAACCCAAGTTAGATCAGGAAGGCTGGACGAACCGGTCCAATGCGTATCAGGTGGGAGCCGGTCGGCCGAGCGGACAGCACGCTGGCTTGTCATCCCAGGCGCCGGCGAGAAACAATGGGCAGAGTTTCTTTCACCCTGTGCCCCCGTTACCTAGCAGTAAAACAGGTACCTGGGTGTTAAGTCAGCTGTCACAGGCTGCTTCCTGAGGGTGGAGGCCTGGTCGAGGACCGAGCCGCGGGGACACTAAAGCACCGAAATCAAAATAATCTAAGATAACCCTCGTCAGTCGTTTCTCGAACATTTCGCCTGGGGGTGGTTTGGTTGGGGGGGGGGGGGTTGACTGTTCGCTCCCCAAAGGATAACGGCAAGTGGGATTTAAAGTCTAAGTTAATGTGAAATATTCCCCCCCCCCCTCTTCTCACAGCAAACAAGTTCTGCATCACGTTTAGCGATTGTCCAGCCCTCCCCCCCTACCTTTAAAACAAAATTCACTTGGCCGAGAGCAGAGCCCAAGAGACTTACCCCTTAAAGTGGACCACCATCTACAGCAGCGGCTGATTTTTTTTTTTTTTTTTTTTTGACGGGAGGAAGGGAGAATGGCGGGTCTTGCTTTAAGCAAATTGCAATGCGTAAAAAGAATGTCTCCCTCGTGCTTTAACCCCTCCCCTTCCCCAAGACCTGCTTTCAGACAAAAGCTACCGCCAAAAAGCTGCCCTCCAAACGAGAGTGCCACTTCGGAGGGTTGCCCGCCGACCCAAGCCTGCAGGTTCGAGTCCCTCGTGACGTCCCAGGAGTGGCTAGAGTATTCCCCGATGTAGCCAGCACTAGCGTGTGTGCCCGCACACCTCCACAATGTTTAGCCTTTTAATAACATTACACCTCTAGACAGTGTGTTTATACTACTTTTAGCTTTACCACAATATTAAACTTAATTTAAATAGACCAAGAAAAAGTATATTTTACCACTTTAGGAAAGTTGGATATTTAAAATAAATCTCTAAATATAGACAAGGCCGTGGGGGAAGGCGAGCTATAGGACGACAGCTTCATAGCTCTACAAGACTTTCTTCGCCTATAATCTATATACTTTCTGTAGATTATATCAGTTAGATAAAACCGAGAGGCTATCAAAAGATGTGACGAAGGACATTTACCTTGAATAATATCCAAGTTTTGCATTCTTAAAGTTATGCATGAAACTTAAAACATTAAGATCACTTTCAAGCTTTATTCAGGAAATATCAACCAAATTTTTATGCACTCCTATTACACATGGAGAGGAGGAAGCCAGTGAAGGAAGTGTACGATTCGTTGCCGGGGTGTTCATATATGGCGCCCTGCTGCAGCTCTAAGGAGATCTATCCATCGCCTTCAATGCCAAGACGACAGAATTGGAGCCAACTTCATAAGTAGTTAGAGTTCCATATGCTGTCACCTTGGGCATACCATTCATTGTCAATGACATCCTGGGTAGGAAAAAATCTAAGTTATTTTTTTTTCTTTTGACAAAGATTAAGAAACGCCAAAAATTTAATTAACTCACGTGAAGTCACTGGCATTCGCTCCTATAGCGTGGAATATGAAGTAGTAATGTCCGTCATAGGGAGCAACAAATTCGCTTACTGCTGGCCCATCCGCCTCCTGCGTTTTGTCAAGACGTCCTTGTTGGTAAAGTTTAAATAGTTTCTGAACTTTACACCACCAGGTATCTACTAGGTAATCTAAAACCAAGTTAAGCGTCCTGCTTACCCTGAAGTGAATGTGAGCGAAGGCACTTAATCTTTCTGTAGCTTTAGTCACACAAAAGGCCACTCTGCGACCACTGGGGAAAAAATAAAAGTATTATTTACCATCAAGAATCCTGCAACACACATTCAGGGTCAATACTGCACGAAAAGCTTTAGTCAACTCACGCAATTACTGGGGTGGACAGAAGTGAAAACTGTCCGCTGGCGCTGCCTGACCTTCACAGTATGGGAGGTTTTGGGGCATCAATCTTATTTGACGTGATATTTGTAGATACAGTTAAGTTTACAGCGTGTGCTGCTGTGGTAGCATTTCTGGTTGCATTTCCTAGGTGGGCAACTTCGTGGGTTTCACAACGGTAGCATTTAGAACCTCTGAAGTGCAGATTTTGTTAATGTAGCAGGAATGGCAGTAGTGTGGTGTACACAAAGATGATCAGGGCCAGAACGCCAACATCACGTAATTCTTCCCTGCATCTATTAATGTAACCCAAGAAGCACTATTAATAAAGTTTTAGCCATAATTAGGTCACAGAATTTTAAGTATACGGTAAGATTTGTCCATTGCGAATATACTTATAAGTAGTTTAACAGTTTACATACTTTAATAAAACCATTTTATATAGTATAATGTAGAACTATATTAACATTCATAATTTAAAAGTAACAACCTTCGTAAAAAATATAACCGCTTATCACCCTTAATTAAAGTTAATTTACCTACTCCCAATCACTGGATTCCTAAGATCACGACCGTAATCATTTGTACTTACTATCACTACAAAGTAGAATCGCCTCACACGAAACGCGATAATTAAGAGGAAACCTTAACCCAAATACTTCTCACGGACCAAAGGTCACAATAGTCAACGGCCGGGAGTGTCAACCCTTGTAAGCTCGTAAGGGTTGACACTCGTAAGGGTTGTATAGCCACCAGACAGGAATCTCC
>WNGS01052772.1:147578-187068 GCA_020271785.1 Procambarus virginalis
TCTGTTGAGACACTGGAATCCGTTGCCCGGTAGTAGTTGCTGGGACACCGGTCTCTTTAAGTCAGAAGCGTAAGCCTGGCTCCTCTCCTTCCTCCTCCCCGGCGGGTAAGAAGGCTTCGCTTTCTCCTCGACCCCTACTACTGGCTCTATTGCTCCTTCCCCTCCCATTTCACGTGGTTGCCCCCTGTTCCTGCTATGGAGGTTTCTTGGACCCTGCTCCCTTTCGGTTGCTGCCCTTGCTGAGGTGCGCTCACCTCTTTCTACTCCCTCTTCCTGCTGCTGTCCTTGACTGCTCCTCTCCGTGTCTCCTCCTTTCCTCCTCCGGACACCATCGCACCTCTGGTCTGTTCTCCCGCTTCCTTCCCTCCGTTTTGCTCAGTTTACCCATGCCCCCTAACCCTGACTTTGCTGACCCTGATCCCGACCCTGATATTCTTTAACGTGCTGTGTTGCTCTTTCGCCTTTGTTTTTCTTCATTGTTTTCTGTTGTTGTCCTTTCTCTTCTCGTCGATGTCTATTCTTCAATGGAACGTTCGAGGTTATTACGCCAATTTCCTCGAACTCCAACTTCTGATTTCGCGGTTTTCGCCCCTTTGTGTCTGTCTCCAGGAGCCGATGCTTGGTGCTCGTCCTGGTCGTTTTCGTGGCTATTCCTTTCTCCTCCCCCCCCCCAGCCGTTGCTGGGGCTCCTAATCTTCTGCCCTTGATCGTGATGATGTGTTGTTCCCTTTTTCCTTACTTTTCCTTGCCCCTCCATTGTTCTGCTGCTCGTATCTTTGTGGGGAAATGGTACACAGTTTGTTCCATTTATCTCCCCCCAAGTGTCCCGCTTTCTCTTCCTGATTTGAAACACCTCTTGGACTCCTTGCCGGAGCCTGTGCTCCTGCTGGGTGACTTCAATTGTCGTCACTCTCTTTGGGGTGACGTTTTGACTAATACCCGGGGTCGCCTTCTTGAGCCGTTTCTCCTCTCTTCTTCCCTGTCTCTTCTGAATTCTGGTGAGCCCACTCATTTGGACTCTCGGACTCGCACCCTTTCCTGTCTTGATCTTTCTCTCTGCTCTTCTTTTCTTTACCTAGATTTCACGTGGCAGGTTCTTGATGACCTCCATGGCAGTGATCATTTCCCTATCCTTGTTTCCTTTTTCTCTTTTCGCCCTTCCCTCTCTTTTCCTAGGTGGCAGTTTGCTAAAGCGGACTGGAACCTCTTTACCCTCAGTGCCGCTCTCTCTGACCTTTCCCTTCTGCCTCTCCCTCGCGCTCTCCTCCTTTTTCATGACACTGTCATCGACGCTGCCCTCCGCTCTATTCCTCGCTCTTCCTCTCGGGGTCCACGGAAGTGTGTTCCCTGGTGGAATGCGGACTGTGCTCGGGCTGCTCGCTGTAAGCGTGCAGCCTGGAAGAGGCACCGCCGTCGGCAGACGACCGATTCTTTTCTTTTCTTTCGGAAAGCGAGTGCGGTGGCCCGTAGGGCCATCCGTACGGCTAAACGTGATTGTTGGACTTCTTATGTCTCCACAATTACGTCCGAAACTCCCCTGCCACAGATCTGGAAGCGTATCCGCAAGATAGCGGGTAAGTTCGTTACCGATGTTTCCCGGTCCTTCACCTCCGTGGTACTCTTGTGGCGGACCCGTTGCAGGTTGCTACTGAACTGGGTTCTCACTTTTCTTCTGTTAGCTCTGGTCTTCATCTTTCCCAATCTTTCCTTCTTCGTAAACCTGTCCTTGAGTCTCGTCCTTTAGATTTCTGCACTCGTCTTCCACTTTCCTATAATGATCCCTTCTCTCTCTCTGAACTTCGTTCTGCCCTGGCCCTCTGCGGTTCTACGGCGGCGGGCTCCGATGGTATTCATTATGAGATGCTTCGCCATCTCCCTCCGTGCACGTCTCAGTATTTACTGAGTCTGTATAATCGGATCTGGGAGTCGTCGTCCGTCCCTGAGGACTGGCTCGATGCCGTTGTCCTCCCTGTTCGCAAACCAGGGTCTCTGGGTACTTCCCCTAAGGACTTTCGCCCTATTGCCCTCACCAGTTGTGTCTGCAAACTCTTTGAACGTATGGTTAACGTTCGTCTGATGTGGTTCCTGGAACACCATCACCTCCTCTCCCCTTCTCAATTTGGTTTCCGCAAGTGCCGCTGCACGACAGATGTCCTGGTGAACTTGGAGGTCTATATTCGTACTGCTTTTGCTGCGAAGACCTCCGTTGTTGCCGTCCTTTTTGACCTGGAAAAGGCTTACGACACCACTTGGCGTTATCATATTCTATCCCAGCTTCATTCTTTTGGCCTTCGTGGTCATCTCCCTCTCTCTCTCCGCAGCTTCCTCTCTCGTCGTTCCTTTCGGGTGCGCCTTGGTACCTCTCTCTGCCTCTTTTCAGCAATACGAAGGTGTGCCCCAGGGTAGTGTTCTGAGCACTACTCTCTTTCTGGTTGCCCTCAATGATCTTCTTTCCTCTCTTCCTTCAGGTGTCTTCTCCGCTCTCTATGTTGATGATCTTACCCTTTGCTGTCAGGGTGATGATTCGCCTTTCCTTCAGCGCCGGCTTCAACTTGCGATTGATGCCGTGTCGTCTTGGGCCACTGATCATGGCTTTAAGTTCTCTACTTCTAAGACTTGTGCCATGTCTTTTACTCGGAAACGGATCGTTCTTCGTTCCTCTTTGTCACTTTATGGACATCCCATTGAGTACAAGGATTCCGCGAAGCTTTTGGGGTTATTCCTTGACACTCGTTTGTCTTGGTCTCCCCATATCTCTTACCTCCGTGTTGAGTGCTCTAAGGCCCTTACCCTCCTTCGAGTGTTGTCCCATACTTCTTGGGGAGCGGATAGGCGCACTCTCCTTGCTTTGCATTCCTCTCTCGTCCTGTCTAAGCTCGATTATGGTTGCCCTGCTTACTCTTCTGCTTCTCCTTCTGCAGGTATACTGCAGGTATGTTGACGACATATTTTACACAGATACCTGATGTCAGACGTCTGCAGGTGCTGAAGGAAGCATTCGAGCGGATTTCTGTGTTGAGTTTCACTTACGAGATGGAGAAGGATGGGAAGCTGCCCTTTCTAGATGTAACAGTCACGGAAAGGAGCTTCCATACTGCAGTCTACACTAAGGAAACGAACATAGGAATGTGCCTCAATGCCAATAGTGATTGCCCAGACAGGTACAAGAGGATTAATGTCAATGCTTAAGTCGACCGTGCTCTCAGCCACAGCTCAGGATTTAAGCAAGTCGATGAAGAACTCTGCAGAGTAAGGCAGGTCCTAGTAAACAATGGCTTCTCTAATGGTTTCGTTGAAGACATCATAAGAAGAAAGGTAAAACGCCATGCAACCTCTGAAGAGTCAACTAACACATCACATGTACCCCCTATTAAACTATTTTGCAGGAACTTATTCTCGACAGCTCATAAAACGGAGGAAAGGGTCCTGAAAGATATTGTTGATAGGAACGTTATCCCTACAGACAAAAAACAGAAAATACAATTGACGATTTACTATAAAACTAAAAAAATGACCAACCTACTCATGAAAATCTCTCCAGACACAAAGCAGAATGCCTTGAAGGAAACACACGTTGTCTATGCCTTCAAATGCCCACTTGGGGACTATAAGCCCCAAAGAACTCAGTATATAGGCAAGACAACAACGTCTCCTTCCAGGCGATTAACAATGCATAAACAACAGTGTTCCATAAAGGAACATATAATCTCCTCTCGCAACCAGACTATCACCAGAGAAGTCTTAACCAACAACACAGAAACTCTTACTGAAGCGACCATATGAGTCATAAATACTCATACTCCGCCCAAGTAAAACAGAAACAAGCAACACTTAGTGGACCAACCAGAGGCTTAGGGCCCGCGCAGGAATATCCCTGCAAAAAAAAAAAAAAATATCGATAGGTACAGCGACAGCAGGCGGCTCGACATCTGCGCGGCACTACACATCAAAAATTCATCACCAGCAATGAACAGCCAGTTAGCGCACAACTATATTCTACCCACTTCAAGACTCCGAACTAATATAGAAGCATGAAGAGGAAGTATGGGCCAATAGGCCCTCTGCAGTTACTTCCATTCTTATGCTCTCATATCCAATTAATACCCATAGTTTCGTGTTCTGTCTTGTATTTGTCACAAGTTTGTTCACCTCATCCAAAACTGTTGCACCATATCACCTCACCCAAATCCGAGTATAAGTATGATGGATTAGATGTTTAGTGTTAGTATAAGTATGACTCTGTTTAGTGTTTTCAGGTTACAGTTGGGTGTGTAAACTAAAATCTTTGAAAATGTAATAAGTTATTACGAAACGCGTTCAAGCGTCGAGTCAGACTAGAACTAAAAATTAATTTTGGAGAATTGATTTTTCAATTACCATCGACAGTAAAAACAAACATACGAAATATTGAGGAAATTCGTGTTAGAATTATTAATCTTGCTTTTTCGGTCATATTTAACAACATATACTTACAAGAAATACAGTTACCAAAAGATGCTATATATATATATATATATATATATATATATATATATATATATATATATATATATATATATATATATATATATATATATATATATATATATATATATATATATGTGTGTGTCTTGCAGGGACCCACATCCTCGAAGAAAAAAACAAAGAGCATTCAGAGAAGATCTTGTGGATTCTCACTGAATACTTTATTCTTTTCTTCTCCTACCACCCCTATTATTTTTTGTATGTTTTGTTTTATTTTATTGCAATGGTACAGTTTACAGAGAACACACACACACACACACAAATATATAACAATTAAACAATCAGTATTTGAAGACCTCGTCCAGCTCATCGAAGGTTGGGTGCGTACCCAGGATACAGCACGCATTTCCCCTCTGAACTGCGACACTGAGGCGCTGGAACAGGAAACTGGCTGCTCGTGGGTCTCTAGTTTTCCCAATGAGTTCCTCACCAACCTCCTTTAAAAACTTAAGTGCACATTTACCCCAGGCGCCCAGAGTCTCTGAGCCTATCAGCACAAACCTGTAACAACGTTCTAGGTCGCTGTACTTGTTGTTTTTCTGGGTCTCCCTGAAGGTGGCTGCCCCACTTCCCTCCGCTGAGCTGTAACGTAAATAGGTATCAGCCAATGTAGATGCACAGGTGTAATCCCATTCGACCTGTTTACCTTCCCTCCATGGCTGCAGGGTGACTCCATCTGGGCGTTTTTGGCAGGTCAGGTCTGCACAACTGGGGTTCCCTTTGTGCTGGACACCCAGCTGTAGCCAAACTTCTCATGATGATGTCATTGACTGCCTCGTGTCTGACAATCTTTCCCTGTGTCTTACGACAGATGAGACCATGGCTGCCGTATTGGTCTGCCCGTGCATGGCCGCAAGCACACCGGTGTTCGGTGGAGATAGGGGCGGCAAGGCGCAGAGCAACACCAATACTTTGGGCCCGATGGTCCAGGCGGGTGCCCAAGGCGGAATTAGGGACTGCCAACAGGAAGTCCCCAGCATGGGGGGCTTGCACAGCTAGGAGTCGCGTTCTGTCCTTCTGAGAAGTTGCCTCCAGCAACGCTTTGGCGATGTTCTCCACTATGGGGCTATCCCATTTAGCCTGTTTATCGTCGTTTGGAAAAGTTGGTCGGGTGTGTGAATTGACCAGAGTGGCCCACTGACCAGCTCCTTCCACAAATTTGGGATCACGAATCCCAGTGGAGTGCCTTAGGTATTCTGGTAGTATTTCTTTCACTAATTCACTTGTAGCGCTGTTCGAGGATAAGAATGCCGGCAATGCTAACTGTGTCGCCTTGCGAATACCTATACCCCCGAGTCTAACTGGGAGCGTTGCTTGGTCCCACTGGTCATCTTGCAGGGAGAGGTTTAACACTTTCGTAGTTAGTCTTTAGGAGTGAGTCGTATTCCGTTAATTTTGGGCTATCAAAGGAAGGAGCACACCTGGGGAAATGGGTAAGTCTGGGCATGGCCAGGCACCTTGTAAGAAGGTACAAAGCATCGTGATCATCCAAAGCCCCTATTCGCGCCTCCATCCTCTTCAGGTCTTTAAGCTTTTCTTCGAGGACTACCTCAATGGCGTTCGAGCCCAGAGGTGCCCCTAGCAGCACACTGTCGGTGGGAGCGATCACTTGGGCTCCTGGCAATAAGATTCGTACTGCATCTATGATTGGTTGGCTGGACGAGATGATTTCACACTTTGATGGATTTAGTGTAAGGCCTAACTCCTCTCCCTAGATTTCACTAGCTGAAGATCTAGCAGGGATTCCTGTATCCCTGCCAGGGTGCCATCGTCCAGGAACCAGATGTACCAGAACCAGATATATATATATATATATATATATATATATATATATATATATATATATATATATATATATATATTATATATATATATATATATAGTATATGATATATATATATATATATATATATATATATATATTGTGACGGGAAAGTATTGGAGTGTTGATGTTCGGCAGTCCTCCAATGGCAGGTGTCAATGCCTGGTCACACTTACAAAAAAAGATAGACTGCTTGCCTGTTGTCTGTGGTAAGTTAGAGGGAGGAACACGTAAAACACAAAGTATGAACAATGAAACTTTAATATATTTACTTTAAAACATAAATGAAAATAAAGACAAATCTCGAGTAAATGACTGGTGCAAAAATGACAAAGATAAATGCAAAAACACAATAGATTAAATATTACAATGTGAAATGGTGCTGAGAATATTGGCTTTAGCCGAGACTCCCTTAGTATACGAAAGCCAGAGAGCTTAGTATGCCAGAGAGAGATGTCAACTCTAAGAGCACAAAGAATATTCTGAAGTTGATAGCTGGTCAGGCTCAGACGTCGACTCATGTAGATGGCGCAGAGGTGCAGTGTGCAGGTGCGCAGTCGGCGAGTCACCAATCAGGAGGAGCTGGCTGGGATGGGTAGTTGGCTGGTTGACGACAAGCCAGCATGGGGGGTGTGTGGAGTAGGGTAGATCTTGGGTACGTTTTGCCTCCTGGTCAAAACGTTTTGTGTGCTACTGGTGACGTATCTTGAAGTAGCATCTTATACTTGTTAACTGGATGTAACTTTAAGTAGGAAAGAGCAGGCTCAATCTCTCTCTTGAAAGAGATTATCGTCACAATATATCTATATAATATATATATAGATATATATATATATATTATATATATATATATATTATAATATATATTATATATATATATCTATTTAAAGGTTACAAAACATACAAGACAAATGCCTAAAGGTTATGGATCTCTTGAAGCTCCTCCGCTTCCGGACAGGAACCGAGGACGCAGCAAGCATTTCCCCTCTGGATCGCCACACTGAGGCGCTGAAACAAAAAACTGCAAGCCCTTGGGTCTCTGGTGACGTCAATGAGCTTGGAACCCAATCCTTGAGAAATCCCAAGGCACTCTGCCCCAGGGGCCATGCGTCTCAGACGCTATGGGAACAAAGAGGTATTGCCTGCAGCCAGCCTGTGTTTGAGAGATTTTGCTGTTTCCCTGTGGTTGGCCGCCCCACCTGCTTGATCAGCTCCGAAGTGTACATAGGTGTCAGCCAGGGTGGATACACATGTGTAGTCCCACACCAACTGTCTACCCTCCTTCCATGAGTATATGGTGATGCCATCAGGGCGAAGTGCGGGGAAATCCGGGTTCTGGACCCCTAGGATGCGAGGTTCTCTCCCGCTGGCACTTAGCTGAGACGAGGCTTCTCTTGATGATGTCATTGACCTCGTTGTGTCTTGCATGCCAGCCCTTTGTGTTCCGCAATGCAACCCATGCAGTCCATATTGGTCTGCTTCCACCCTGTTGCAAATACACTTGTATTCAGTGTGAATTGGGGCACCAAGGCGGAGGGCCACTGCTACACGAAGGGGTTCTGGATCTAGNTTTACATAACTTTTATAAAACCATTTTATATAGTATAATGTAGAACTGTATTAACATTCTAATTAAAAGTAACAACCTTCGTAAAAAAATATAAACGCTTATCACCCTTAATTAAAAGTTAATTTACCTACTCCATCCATCACTGGATTCCTAAGATCACGACCGTAATCATTTGTACTTACTATCACTACAAAGTAGAATCACCTCACACGAAACGCGATAATTAAGAGGAAAACTTAACCCAAACACTTCTCACGGAAACAAAAGTCAGAATAATCAAACGGCCGGGAGTGTCAACCCTTGTAAGCTCGTAAGGTTGACACTCGTAGGGTTGTATAGCAGCAGACAGGAATCTCCAGTACGTCACTCCGCCAAGCTGGCTGCTTGAGTCAACAACGCCACCTGTTGACTGAACTGACAATTAAGATTAACAGAATAATATTTCAATCCGTTTTCTTAGGTAATTACATATATATATATATATATATATATATATTATATATATATATATATATATATATATATGTGAGAAAGCTGCATGAACGCCAAAGCCATATATCACTAAGAACTCTTTGACCCGGCCAGGATTCGAACCCATGCCGTCCAGGATCACCCCTAAACGTACACAGTACCGTGACCACCGCACCAATGATCGTCTATAAGGATTGGTCAGTCTTGGTGCTTATTAACTAAGCTCCCAGACTGATCAACCCCGACGACACTCATGGATCCATTTGGGTACAGTTTTTCATCAAATTCTGGCGCATGCACGGGCCGCACCGAGTTCAACATGTGTGAGAAAGCTGCATGAACGCGCAAGCCATATATCACTAAGAACTCTTATATATATATATATATATATATATATATATATATATATATATATATATATATATATATATATATATATATATATATATATATATATATATATATATGATACATTTTACATTTTCAAAGACTTTATTTACACACAAATTCATCATACTTATACTCTATTGGGTGAGGTGATATGATATACAAAAGTTTTGGGTGAGGTGAACAAAATTGTGACAAACACAAGACAGAACACGAAACAATGGGTATAACTTGGATATGAGAACATCAGAATCTGCAGAAGGCCTATTGGCCCATACTTCCTCTTGCTGCTTCCATATTGGTTCGGGGTCTTGAAGTGGGTAGAATATAGTTGTGCATTAATTGGCTGTTGATTGCTGGTGTTGATAGCCAGCAATCAACAGCAAATTAATGTAAAACTATATTCTACCCACTTCAAGATCTCGAACCAATATGGAAGCAGCAAGAGGAAGTATAGGCCAATAGGCCTTCTGCAGATTTTTATGTTCTAATATTAAAATTATACCCATTGTTTCGTGTTCTGTCTTGTGTTTGTCACAATTTTGTTCACCTCACCCAAAACGTTTGTACCATATCACCTCACCCAATACAGTATAAGTACGATAAATTTGTGTGTAAATTAGGTTCTCTCTACGCGACATGCAGAGACATTGCAGTAGCCATACACTGACTCAGACTTGGTTACAAGTGCTGCTGGGAGGTAATGAACCCAATAGCTAAAGAGTGTCACATCTGTGAAACAGAAGCAGAGGCGCCACTATTGCACTACTTACTGGAATGTGAAGCTACTGAAGCCCTGCGCATTAATACAACATTAATCCAACGACAGCAGCTGCATTAGATGCACATTCCACCGCGACTAAAATGATTAGAAAAGCCGTTGAGGAATAGGACTCACTAGTGAGCATTCTGCATCTACATCCGCCACCAAGATAATGTTTATCAAACAAGACTAAAACCAGTGCACTAAAACAGAAGCGATAAATTATTATTATTAACATCTTTATTGACAAAATTAATTACAATTTTGCCTAGTCTGAGGATTTTGATAGTCTTATTAGAGTGAGGAAAATGCTAGTATTCACTGTCACGCAGGACAGAGGGTCATACATAAGACAATAGGTCTAAACTGTAGGCTTAAGCACATATATCATGGTTACAATCAATGTTTTAATGTATGGATATGTGAAAACAACTTTCTACTGTGCACTGCCACACAAGGGCAGAGATGGGTTCATAAGTGATGCAGCTTAAAAGTAATATAAATAAAAATTGTTCTTCACTCTTTAAAATGGACAAGCAAATTTTGGGTAAATTGTTAGGATGTCGTCCAGAACACCCGAGTCAATGAAATAGTTACACAGTTGGTGGTACAAGAGGCCAGGAGGTCTAAAGTCCTTTACGGTTTCACATTCATCAATGTAGTGTTCTAGTGAATGCATTAAAGGTTTATCACAGAGTTTACAATCTGAGTATTCTGCTAGTGGCTCAGCTCACTATAGCTCGTGCTATATGGACACTTCGTTCTGAGTAGCTAAATCTGAAACAACAACAACTGTGTAAATTAAGTCTTTGAAAATGTAATACGAATTACGAAACGTGTTCAGGCGTCAGATCATTAAAAAAATGAATTTTGGAGAATTGATATTTTCATTACCACCGACAGTGAAGAAAAACATAAGAAATATTGAAAACAAATCGTGTTAGAATTATTAATCTTACGTTTTCGGTCATATTCAACAACATATATATATATATATATATATATATATATATATATATATATATATATATATATATATAGGACTCACTAGTGAGCATATATATATATATATATATATTATATATATATATATATATATATATATGACAATGTCAGACCACGGAGGAAAAATGAAACAGGAATTTCCTTAAGTACTATCGTATATTAATACATCTTCAGAAGGAGTGATTTTACAGATCGAGTACTGGACATAAATAGGCAGGAGAGAAGGGTCAAGTGAGGTGAGGTACAATACCTCCCTTTACCCTTCTCTCCTGCCTATTTATGTCCAGTACTCGATCTGTAAAATCACTCCTTCTGAAGATGTATTAATATACGAAAGTACTTAAGGAAATTCCTGTTTCATTTTTCCTCCGTGGTCTGACATTGTCACATTTTTAATCACGCGTTTATTTTCGTGATATACACACATAATGAGAACCACGCGCTCTTTCGCCTTGCTGTTCCCTCAGACTGCTTCCTTCGTGACCACCTTTGCTACTCTACTAGTGAAAGCACACTGCACCCGCATCCGCCTCAAATTCCTGAAATAATGTCTTGGTGAGCAAGTTGTACCAATGTCTCTGCTACCTGCCCGTCTCCTCAAATTAGGTGATGAACCGTTCAGTGATTTCTGTGCTACCATTTTGGAAAAACACATTGAAGTTACAAAATCAAGTGAACGTTCTGTTTTCAAAAGCCTGGATACAGCAAAAAGAAACTTTCATCACGCAATACCTTTGGACTGGAAAAATCTTCTGATGGATGAAATATATAGTGACTTACGCAGGAAAATTAATCAGTTACAGAAAATTCTTAAGCGCAAGTTAGAAAGCTTGATTAAAAATAGTGATTGGACAAAGAAATCCAATCCAAACAACGTGTTGAATTTGTCTTCCAAGACGATATGTGAAAATGTGGTTACTGCTTTGGGTTATGGTATGTCATTTGCCATTTCAAATCAACCTTCTGCAGTTAAGATTGCTAGTTCATTGTTACAGCTTGAAAAACAAAACTTTCTTTCTTCACAAAACCTAAACCTGGTTAAAGGTATTGTTTATGGTTCAATGTTGACGCCCCAAACATACAATTTTCCCGAAAGGTTCAGACGAAGCTTACAGGAGTTAAGAGCCGACCCTTCCATTCATATAACAAAGGCTGATAAATCCAGCACTATTGTTATTTTAAACAAGGAGGAATATATTTCGAAAATGAATGATCTCCTCCTAGATTCTTCAACGTACACTAAGCTCAGGAAAAATCCTCTTGAGGACATCATCAAGTTCTTCAATAGCAGCTTGAGGAAGTTGTTAAGTAAACATAAAGATCTTCTTAATCAATTTACTACCTCATCACCTTCATTACCATATTTTTATGGACTTGTTAAGACGCACAAACCTAACAATCCCATGAGACCTATCATCAGTTCTGTGGGATCCATTTCTTACAAGCTCTCCAAATGGCTTACCAAAATCTTGTCCCCATTGTTAGGAACTATTTCCTCTTCTCATTTGACAAATTCTCTTGAATTAGTTAACAAATTGAATAGTGTTCCTGTCACTCCTGATGTAAAGTTAATCAGTTTTGACGTTTGTTCCTTGTTTACAAAGGTACCGGTTGACGATATTCTCGATTACCTTGCTCGAGAACTAATGAGCCATGTTTTACCTCTCTCTGCTGACATTATTGTCAATCTTCTTAAATTGTGCATTAAAGTATGTAAATTTACCTTTAATAATGAGTATTATTTACAGACTTTTGGAATGGCAATGGGGAATCCTTTATCGCCATTGCTTTCAAACTTGTACATGGAATTCTTCGAAAAGAAATTTGTTTAAAAAATAACTCCTGGAATCATTCCATGGTTTAGATATGTTGATGATATCTTGTGTATATGGGCTTCATATGTAAACACAGATGAATTTGTAGCCAAACTTAATGACCAAGTCACCTCTATAAAATTTACTATGGAGACTGAAGTTGATAAATGTTTGCCGTTCTTAGATGTTCTTATTCATAGGGAAGACTCTTCACTAAAGTTTAGTGTTTACAGAAAACTTACGAATAATCTATCTTATGTTCATTATTTTTCAGGGCATAGATACAATGTGAAAAAGTCAATTTTTTCTTCAATGTATCTAAGAGCTCTTCGAGTTGTGAGTCCAGAATTCTTAGATGAAGAGTTTAAGAATATTTATTCGATTGGTCTCAAGCTTTTTTACCCAATGAGTTTTTTGGAAGTTTGCCGTAACAAAGCACGTCGTACATATTATAATAATATGTGCAGTGAAAGAATTCGCCCAAAGAATATGTTATGACACGACACTTGAACGTGTTTCGTAATAACTTATTACATTTTCAAATACTTTAGTTTACACACACACAACTATAACCTGCAAACACTAAACCGAGTTCTACAACGATTTAAACAGCATTCATTTTATACCCGCATTTTGGGTGAGGTGATATGTTACAACAGTTTTGGATGAGGTGAACAAAACTTTCAACACTAGACAGAACACGAAACAATGGGTATTAATTGGGTAAAATAAAGGGAAGAATGGAAGTAACTGCAGAGGGCCTATTGGCCCATATTCCTTGATGCTTCTATATTGGCGCGGAGTCTTGAAGTGGGTAGAATATAGATGTGCATTAATTGGCTGTTGATTGCTGGTGTTGACTTCTTAATGTGTAGTGCCTCGCAGATATCAAGCCGCCTGCTATCGCTGTATCTATCGATGATTTCCGTGTTTTTTATTAAGACTTCCCTGGTGATGCTCTGGTTGTGGGAAGAGATTATATGTTCCTTAATGGAGCCCTGTTGCTTATGCATCGTTAATCGCCTAGAAAGAAATGTTGTTGTCTTGCCTATATACTGAGTTCTTTGAGGCTTACAGTCCCCAAGAGGGCATTTGAAGGCATAGACGACATTGGTCTCTTTTAAAGCATTCTGCTTTGTGTCTGGAGAGTTTCTCATGGGTAGGTTGGACGTTTTTTTGGTTTTATAGTAAATCGTCAATTGTATCTTCTGATTTTTGTCTGTAGGGATAACATTTCTATTAACAATATCTTTCAGAACCCTTTCCTCCGTTTCATGAGCTGTGGAAAAGAAGTTCCTGTAAAATAGTCTAATAGGGGGTACTGGTGTTGTATTAGTTGTCTCTTCAGAGATTGCTTGGCGTTTCACCTTCCTTCTTATGATGTCTTCAATGAAACCATTGGAGAAGCCGTTGTTGACCAGGACCTGCCTTACCCTACAGAGTTCTTCATCGACTTGCTTCCATCCTGAGCTGTTGCTGAGAGCACGGTCGACATAAGCGTTAACGACACTCCTCTTGTACCTGTCTGGGCAGTCACTGTTGGCATTGAGGCACATTCCTATGTTTGTTTCCTTAGTGTAGACTGCAGTGTGGAAACATCCGCTCCTTTCCATGACTGTTACATCTAGAAAGGGCAGCTTCCCATCATTCTCCATCTTATAAGTAAAATGCAACACAGAATTCAGCTCAAATGCGTCCTTCAGCTCCTGCAGATGTCTAACATCCGGTACCTGTGTAAAAATGTCGTCAACATACCTGCAGTATATGGCCAGTTTCAAGTTCATGTTGACTAAGACCGTTCGTTCAATGGTACCCATGTATAAGTTTGCAAGCAGGACACCTAGGGGAGAACCCATGGCGACCCCATCTACTTGCTTGTACATGTGCCCATCTCGGCTCAAGAAGGGTGCCTCTTTAGTACAAGCTTGGAGTAGTTTCCTTAGAATGTTTTCTGGTATGTCAAGAAGAGTACAGGCCGGATCACGATACACTCTGTCCGCTATCATCCCGATTGTTTCATCCACAGGTACGTTGGTAAAGAGTGATTCTACGTCCAACAAGGCTCTTATCCCTTCGGCCCGTGTTCCCAGCAGTAAGTCAATAAATTCCTTTGGAGACTTCAGGCTGAAGGCGCAAGGGATATAAGGAGTCAGCAAGCTGTTGAGTCGCTTCGCCAGTCTGCACGTGGGTGTGGGTATCTGGCTGATGATTGGTCGAAGTGGGTTTCCAGGCTTGTGTGTCTTGACTTTTCCATACGCGTATCCAGGTTTGTATTCCCCAATAATCTTTGGCAGGTGGAGTCCGGATTTCTTGGCGTTCACAATTTCGATCAATTTGTTGACCTTTGCTTTCAATTCGGCTGAAGTGTCCTTCGTTACCCTTTGGAATTTAGTTTGGTCAGAGAGTATGAGGTTCATTTTCGCCAGATATTCGTTTTTTTTAAGAATGAAATATATTGGCGACTTGTCACCTCTCCTGACGACTATTATTGAACAATCCCGTTCGCTGCTGAGGATCCCCAGCATCGCCCGTTGTTCCCCTGGTTGTCGCCGGCCCTCCTCCGGCTGTTGTGGTGCCGTCAGGTGTTACTCCTGCTCCTGTATCTGGCCCTGCTGCTCCCGTGGGTCTTCCTGGTACTCCCTGTGGGGCGTCGTCATCTGCTTCCTCGTCTTCGGATGCTGGACCTGGCCCTGCAGCCTCACCTTGGGTCCCTGCTGTGCTGGGTGCTGGGGTGGCTGAGGAGCCTCCTGCTGTGTGTGGTCCGGTTCCTCCTGTGGTTGAGGCTGCTGCCGTTCTGCGTCGGGCATCGGTTCGTCCGGCTAGTGGTGCCCGTGTTTCTGGGTCTGCTTCTGGCTCTGACGATATCCAGCCGGAGCCTAAGCGTTCCAGGCGTTCGTATACTGCCTGGGCCAATGTTTGGGACTTCAGTGACTGTGGGTCTACAGGTGTTGACGGCGTGGTTCCGGATGAGTCGTTGTCTCCGTGGGTGGTGGTTGCGGAGGTTCATGTGCCTGCTGGTGCTGATGCCCGTGTCTCGGGTGTGCCTTCTGTTCCTTCCCAGCCAGGGGGTTCTCCGCAGTGGGGTGTGGTAGCTTCCGCTGCCAGGGATGGTGCGGATGCTGGTGCTGGGCGTGGCCTGGTGGTAACTTTACATAAGGATGCGCGCCGCCCTGGTTCACTGCAGTCGTCTGGTGGTGTGCCCGTGGCCGCTGGTGCCCCGGTGGTGGTGCCCTCTGCACGACTCTCTCCTGCGGGGTTGCGACTTGAGGCTCTGGAGGTCATGGTTGCCGAGATCCTGCTGTCTGAACGACTGGAGAGCTTTCTTGATGGGCGGGTTCCCGGTATATGGAGTAGGGTGGCGGTAAACTCGCCTCCGGGGTGACACGGTCTGGGTTCCCTGTTTGCGGGTTTTTCTTTTTTTTTCTTTTTATTTTTAAAACAGAGCAAGTACAGCATACAGTAATCATATATCAGGAAAGCAAAGAAGAACAAAGAACACAGAATAACAGCAACACAAATAACAAGTAACACAGATCAACATAACACAAAAGTGAAAACAAAGAATAACAAAACACATAAGAACACACAAAAACAAAAACAGCACTACCCAGATGGGGCGTGCCAAAAGCGTCAGTAATGACAAAAGAACACAAAGAGCACAATAAAACCAAGGGTAAAATATAAACAAGGAATACACAAACACAAAATAACACAAACACAAAACACGCACCATGCGCCACACCACACAACAGCAGACAACACACCACAGAATCGAGAACACAATAACAGAACATGGAGATATAACACTGGAAATACAACATAGTAAATAAAATGCAGGAAAATAACAAGGGAATACAACAAAGCAATACACACCACAGTACATAGATCACAGGAAACAGAACACATTTGCATGACAGAGTAAAATATCAAAATAAAAAATAAAGAATCGGTATAGCACAAACCAACATTGGAACATATAACACAGTAAATAGGACACATAAGTGAACAAATCGTAAATAAGCATAAAAAAATTGAATCTTACACATAGGTAACAATGAAATAGTCAAAAAAAGAAAAAACACTAGAGCATTATAACCCAGCAAGAACTAGGTAAGAAAACAGGAAAAAATGGAACCCGTAACACATAGCTCAACAAAACAACGAAAGAAATAAAGCAACACAAAGCTAGAACCTCACACACAGTCAATCATCTACATATTTATCCGGATAGTAACGACGCGGGTACTTCTTCCTATAGGCATCCCACACTGCCCACATTTCCATAGGCGCGTTAACGTGACAACATGATCCTCGCGGTCGAAGCATGAAGTCAGGAACCTCCAGCTCGGCTCCCTCCACCACGGGGGCGGTAGGCACGGGAAGAGGCCGCACAGAGGGCTTTGATACAGACGGTGGAACCACACGGGACTGAAGCACAGGAGTCGGCCGGACACAGGCCGGCAACATAGCGGGCGGAGTCGCAGGGGACGCAAGCACAGAGGGCTATGGTGCAGGGGTCGATACCACAGGGGACGGAGTAACAAAGGACGGCTTTGCAGAGGGCAAAAGCGTGGAAAGCACAGACATGGACGCCAGAGGCACGGAGCCCGCCGGAACAGAAGCATGCTTAAGAACCGGCACCAAGCCCCTTCCATCTCTCGCAATCTCGGCCGGTGCCACAACCTCCCAACTCGGGGAATCAGCAACCGGTGACGCAGAGGCAGCCGGAGAAGACACCGGACCAGGGCCAGGCGACAATCCCACCACAGGACCCATCACCGCTGCAACACGGCCCACAGGAGCCGCAGGCACTCCAACAGCGTCGCACACATCACCATCCCCAGAAGACGAACTTCCGGAGTCCTCAAATTCCCCGACGTCTGCCCAGGCCGCATCACGAGGCGGTGATAGACTCAAAGCTTGCTGCGAACGCTTGGACACAGTCGCCGATCGTCGGAACTATCACCTCCGCTAGGAAGCACCGTAGCAGAACCGCTGGTTGCCCGCGCAACTCCCTGCAGCGCACGATCACTCAACATCGCAGCCTCAACAACCTGGGGAACAGGACCACACACCGCAGGAGACATCACAGTGTGCACGTCGACACGGGTCGAAGACACAGCTGCCGGAGACAGTACAGGCCGAGGCGCAGCCTCGACGTCCAGAGTCACGAGACCACACACCACAGGAGACACAACTGGAGACTCGACTGGAGACGAGGCAGGCAGGGAAGGCGGAGGTGCTGGAGCCAGGGATGCACTTCCTTCCACTTCGACACCCACAGCCACATCGAGGCTGGCATCAGAGACCGGCAACGGGGCACCAGAGGACTGGGAAGTAATACTTTCCACAGCAGCACCTTCCGACAGGTCCAGGACTGCCAACGGGGGAAAGTCCTCCTCCCTGAAGAGGTTCACAGGCCCGACCCGGCTCGCATCACATCCCGCAGCCTGATGGCCCGAGAGTCCGCACCAGAAACACGTCTGGGGCTGACCACCATGGAACACGCGTACTATGAAGCCCAGAAGCTGGAGAGACGAAGGGATGGAGTCCTTCAAGCGCAGCGCCACAGTGCGGGTCCCATTCAGGATACCCTTCCACCACCCGGAGGAGACTGCATTCATTCGGACATTCAAGACCCGCCCATACCGGGTAAAATGACGCTGGAGAAGAGAGTCAGTGAACTCAAAAGGAGCACCATGAACTGCCACATAGGTCGTCTCACTGCACCTGTCCGACACAACCACCGAACCACCACCCTCAGGCAGAGTAAATGTCCTCTCGTCATAGCGGTCCACAAAGTCACGATACACAGCCGTAGAGCATAATTTCACAACAGCTCGATGCTCGGAAACAAGTTGAATGCCGCACACAGACGCCACATCCACCCACAACATGTCGATCATCACCACCTCAACTGCCGGGTAAGACGCTGGGCCAGTAAATTCTAGGCCAATGGTATCTCTCCGCTTCACAGGGGGGAGGGGGGCCGCCATCCCTCCAGCCGCCACGGCCCCAAGGGTCCGCTCACACACACAAACTACCACGGGTCAGCAAACCAGGAGCCCACAGGCGACACGTCCACCTCCGCCCAGAGCCAGGCGAACACTCATTTGCGGGTGTTTGTTGCCGAGGTTCCGGATACCATGGCGTCCCCGGTGGACGGTCAAAACTCTTGGAGGAGGTGGCTGCTTTGGGAGGCGTTACAAGCGCAGTTCCCCGGGCCTTGTTCCCGGGCAAATATGTCAGCTGATTTCATGTTCCTGTAGTGATGTGTGCCCCTATGGCCTTTTGTTTGCCCTGTTGTATTCTGTGCACGTGCCTCTCCCTTCTTTGTTGCGAGGCCGGTGTTGTGGTGAGAGCGTTTTTGTTCTTGTATTTGCTTTTGTGTTGTTATTTTGCCATATGTATTCTATTTATGCATTGCTAGACTGTGTGGTGCGATTACCTTGTTCTATTTCATGATGTCCCTTATGATGTGTTTTGTTTCTTGGTCCTTTAGGCCGGTGCTTGTTTGTTGTTGTGTGTGTTCCTATGTTTTGTTTCCTTGATTGCATGGATTGATTGTTTCGTATTATTGTATATTTTGGTCTCTCCCTTTGTTTGTTGCATGGCGGTTGGTTTGGTGTGAGTGTTTGTATTCATGTCTTGTTTCTGTGAATGTACCTTGCACTTGTGTTTTAATATTGCATTACATGTTGTGCTTGTTTGTTATTTTTGTTTTGTTTGTTGTTTATTGTGCTTTTCTTGTTATGTTTCATGTTATACATCTTGATGTTTGTTTTGTTGTATACTGTTATGTTTTATCATGTTACTTTGCTTGCTTGTTTTGACATTGTTTTCTCTTTTGATGTATGCGCTTGCATTTCTCGTGTTTGTTGTCCTGTGCTGTTGGCCCTTCTGGCCAGTGGTTTATTAATTTGTTTTGTTTTGTTATGTTTTCGAATGTACTTTTATTGTTTTTATTGTATTTAAATTGCATGTGTCACATGTAAAAAAAAAAAAAAAAAAAAACGTTAACTACTTTCTTCACGTTATGTCAAAATTAAGAGTTTGCGAAAACACTGCTGAGTTCGGAAGTGACTACGTATTACACATGGAATGCCAGTAGAAAATCATTTGAACGACACAAACAAGGAGAGCAAGTCGATGGACACCCTGGCATATTCAAATAAACTACATTAGGCAGACTGTACACCGTGCATCCCAATCAAGATGAATGCTTCTTTCTTCCAATGCTGTTGATAAATGTGCCCGTCCAGCGTCTTTCCAGCAATTGAGATTTGTCAATGGCGTTACACATGCCACTTTCTGTAGTGCATGTCAAGCTCTGAATTTATTGGAGAAGGAGCGACACTGGGATGTATGCATTAATGTGCGTCCAACACGTCACATCCAAATCAAATTCGTGCACTGTTTGAAATCATATTGACCGTGTGCTCTCCTTCATCTCTAACAGAGTATGGGAGAAATATAAATCCCACATGGCTGTAGATATTATCCGTCGAATAAGCAAGGAAAATTCAAATATGAATATGGATTTCACAGCAAAAATCTACAGCGAAACATTAATAATCATTGAAGATATGTGCTTAGAAATCGTGAACAAAGTTCTCAATCAATTGGAAATGCTATCACCGAATCGACCTGCTGCTGCTTCTTTCGATGTAGAATTGCGTTGTAAACAAAATTACTACTCGGGTGATCTGTTGTCATATGTGCACTCATATATTCCTAATCTAACGCTTGAGCGGAAAGGCATTTACAATCAAATAATTCAAACTGTCAATATCGGGATTGGAAAAATCTTCTAAGATGCGCCAAGAGGAACTGGTAAAAGCTTCCTAATTAGATTGATTCTAGCAGCATTTCGATTCCAAAATGGCATAACCTTAGCTTTTGCATCGTCCGGAAAAGCTGCGACATTGCAACCAGGTAGAAAAACTGTTATTTCGGCTTTGAAATTGCCATTGAATATGCAATTCATTGAAACTCCCACGTGCATCATTTCCAAAGGATCTGGCATGGGAAATGTATTGCAAAAATGTAAACTTATTTTGGGGGATTAATGTACAACGGCCCACAAAAAAATAGCTCGAGGCTCTTGATCGATCATTGCAAGATTTGCGTGGAAACATCAGGCCATTTGGGAACTCATTAATTTTGCTTGCAGGAGATTTCAGGCAAACATTGCCTGTAATTCCTCGATTGACACCAGCTGACGAAATAATGCTCGACTGAAATCCTCTACTTTGTGGCGCCACATAAAGACGTTAAAATTAACTACAAATATGCGTGTCCAGCTGCAAAACGATCCATCAGCTGAGATATTCTCACATCAATTTATGGAAATTGGGAACGTAAACGTGCCGGTTGATCTGACCTCAGGACGACTTTCATTGCCTCATAACTTCTACAATTTAGTGACGTCAAAAGAAGAATTGGTTGAAAAAGTATTTCCCAATATTCAAACCAATTATAAGACTCACGATTGGCTGAGTGAACGAGCTACTCTTGCGGCCAAGAACAAAGACGTCTATGAACATAACATAATTACTCAGTCTAACATCCAAAGCGAGGCAGTCACGTACAAGTCCGTCGACACTGTTGAGGAAGCAGATGAAGCGGTTAATTCTCAAACAGAATTGTTGAATTCACTCGATCTATCAGGGATACCACCACACGTACGTCAATTGAAAATCGGCGTGCCAATTATCATGTTACGAAATATGAACCAGCCAAAACTTTGCAAGGTCACGCACCTTGCAGTAAAAAAATGAATCAGCAACGCCACTGAAGCAACAATCTTGACAAGACGCTACAAAGGTGAAGACGTCCTCATTCCTCGCTTTCCTATTATTCCAACTGATATACCATTTCAATTTAAGAGATTTTAATTTCCAATTCGATTGGCGTTTGCAATCACCATCAACAAAGCTCAGGGACAATCTTTAGAATTGTGTAGTTTATATCTAGACACGTATTGCTTCTCACATGGACAATTATATGTTGTTGTTTTAGAGTCGGCAAACCAGACAATCTCTATATCTTCACAGACAAAGGAACAACAAAAAATATTGTATTCCCACAAGCATTGTGGTATTAAACATATTAGAAACGTGCGCTTTCTCTTTTCTTTCTTTCCCATTTAACCAGATTGAGCCACAGCAACGCGTGGCAGCTACAGCTAGTATATAATATAAATAATTACCTTAGAAAACGGATTGAAATATTTTTCTGTTAATCCTAATTGTCAGTTCTGTCAACAGGTGGCGTTGTTGACTCAAGCAGCCAGCTTGGCGGAGTGACGTACTGGAGATTCCTGTCTGCTGGCTATACAACCCTTACGAGTGTCAACCCTTACGAGCTTACAAGGGTTGACACTCCCGGCCGTTTGATTATTCTGACTCTTGTTTTCGTGAGAAGTGTTTGGTTTAAGATTTCCTCTAATTATTGCCTCGCATTTCGTGTGAGGAGCCTCTACTTGGTAGTGATCCAGACTTTCTCGTGATAGTAAGTACAAATGATTACGGTCGTGGTATTAAGAATCCAGTGATTGGTTGACTAGATAAACTAACTTGATGAAGCGTGCTACATGTGTATGGTCTTAAAAAGGTTTTCTGTAAAAGTTAATATATTGTGGTATATTATCTATATAAATAAATGCTAATATCGATGAGTTTTGAGTAATGTGAAATGTTAAACGACCTATGATATTTATAATAAAAATATCTTGCCCCCATATAGTTAAAAATCGCTAATTATTGCTCAAGACTTTATTAATGGTTCGTGTTGGATTACCTTAATAGATGCAGGGAAGAAATTACGTGATGCTGGCGTTCCTGGTCCTGGTCCATCTTTGTGTACACCACACTACTGCCATTCCTGCTACATTAACAAAATCTGCAACTTCAAAGTTTATAAATGCTACCGTTGTGAAACCCACGAAGCTTGCCCACCTAGGAAATGCAACTGGAAATGCTACCACAGCAGCACACGCTGTAAACTTAACTGTATCTACAAATATCACTTCAAATAAGACAGATACCCCCAAACCTCCCCATACTGTGAAGGTCAGACAAGCGCCAGCGGACAGTTCGTCAGTTATGTCCACCCCAGTAATTGCGTGAGTTGATTGTTCTTCGTGCACTATTGACGTATGTACATATATTAGACTTCTTCATAAATAATTCTTATTTTTTCCCCAGTGGTCGCAGCGTGGCCTTTTGTGTGACGAAAGCTACAGAAAGACTTAGTGCCTTCGCTCACATTCACTTCAGGGTAAGCGGGAAGCTTAGCTTAACTTTTTGTATTGCCTAATAAATACCTAAGTGTGTAAAGTTCAGGAACTATTTAAACGTTACCCACAGGACGTCCTGACTAACACAGGAGGCGGATGGGATCCAGCAGTAAGCGAATTTGTAACTCCATATGACGGACATTACTTCTTCATATTCCACGCTATAGGAGCGAATGCCAGCGACTTCACGTGAGTTAATACTTGTAAATTGTTTGGTATTTCTATAAAACTTTATTGATGATAAAGACTAACATGATTTTTCCTACTCCAGGATGTCATTGACACTGAATGGTATGCCCAAGGTGACGGCATATGGAACTCTAACTACTTTTGAAGATGGCTCCAATTCTGTCGTCTTGGCACTGAAGGCGATGGATAAGATCTCCTTAGAGCTGCAGCAGGGCGCCATATATGAACACCCCGGCAACGAATCGTACACTTCCTTCACTGGCTTCCTCCTCTCCGGTGTGTAATAGGTGTATAAAGAAATTATTGGTTTCCTGAATAAAGCTTGAAGTTGTCTTTTTGTTTAAGTTGCTTTCAATGATTTAAAGCATAGAATGCAAAAGAAAGATTTAATAAAGGTATATGATCTTGTTCACATCCTAGATAGCCTCCCATGTGTCTTATTTAATTAAACATATTTGCTGTAAATTATAATGTTGGCAAAGAAAATGTATAGATATTTAAGTCCTATAAATTAGCTACCCCCACGGTTTCGTCTACGGTGTCTTTAGAGAATTTATATTAAATGGACTAAAAATCTATAGTAAAAATTAATCTCCCCATCTTACTTTCCTGTTTTTATTATTAAAAGTAAGCGCATATATTTTCTAATATGGTAAATCTAAAACTAGAATCTAGACCTGATGCCTGAGGTGTAATGTTAATGGGGCTCGACCTTGTCTAGAGTGGTACCTTATGCGCTCGCGCCCCTCAATGCTGTCTTCTTGTGGCGAGAGGCTCGCGTACACCTCCCTAGGAACGGAGAGGGTTACCTTCGGCCCCCCTTTCCTACCCCTGTTTGGGTATTGTACTTGCTGAATGGCACCTTGTAGGGGTCTAGAGTCGTCGGACCGCCCACTGGAGGGGTCGCCCGTGAGGGGCCGCCGTAGGGGATGGTTGGGTGCCCAGGCTGGGGCGAATGGTGTCGTTGCGCCTGTGTGGGAGAATGGCCGAAGCGGTAGGAATTTCCCCCCCCCCCCCCTGTGAAAGAAGAAAAAAAGCGAGAACCCGCGGGGACGACGCGCCCCTAACTGCACTGGCCCGTGCTTGGCCTCCCTGGTGGGTGGTATTGCTTGGTTCTAAGCCCCAGACTTTTAAAGGGGCATAATTTTCAAATGTGCAATAAATGAAAACTTGCTTTCTAACTTTTTGGTTAGTTGTATATGGAGAAACTTCATCTGGTTTGTGGCATCCTAGCATAATAAGGGAGGACAATAACTTTTAAATCTTCCAAATGTTAGAATTAACATCAAACATAAGTGTCAGCGTGAAATTTCAGACTAGGCTATCACAATGGCAAGTTTTATCAAAAAAATTTAAACAATTTAGAAAAATTCGTTTAATGTGCATGAAACTTGCACACCTGACTGCGCATAAGCCTGTCTGTAAGGGCCAATTTTGGAGGAAATTGATAGACATAAACCTCGGCCACAGATGGCAGCACCTTAGGAATCGAGTAAAGACATATTTTTTAATTTCTTTTTAAAGTAACGTAAGCTAAACTATTTAAAATTTTTATTCAATTTACATGAAACTTGTACCTTGTATGTAGTGTCTAAAATTGGTTCTAAAACTAAAATTGGCAAATGAAAATAAACGTGGTATATTTGCATGATTTTGGTAAACTTGGACTATTTGTATTGGTAAAACTAAAAGCATTTCGGAAAATTCGGTCAAACCAATTCTTAATTATATACTAATGTGATACTGCTACGGAAATCACTTAATTAGAAAAGAGTGGTTGGATATATTTTTGAATGTGTAAAATTCGCTTTTTTATATAGGCTGCAATACTGAAACTTGAAACAGTTGCAGCTCATTGTCGTATAGAACTAGTCAGATTGCAACTGAATCCTAGTTGTATACCCCCTACTAAAACTAATGCTGTATGGAAACCGACACATCTTAACCAAACCTATGGGGTGGGTGACCAGGCCCCTGAGTCGGACTGTGATGGAACACCGGGTTCTGTAGGCCCCACAACTTTGGGCCCAGATAAAACTCTTCCACTTCACATTCTCCTCTGTGGTCGGCCCATCTCTTACCTTCGAGCTGAATGCTCTAAGGCCCTTAACCTCCTTTGTTTTGTCCCATATTTCTTGGAGTGGATAGACGCACGCTCCTCTTTACATTCCTCTCTCGTACTGTCAAAACTCGATTATGGTTGCCCTGCTTACTCGTCTGCATCTTCTACTCTTCGACGTCTTGATACTTTGCACCATGCTGGGTTGCGCCTCGGCTCTGTTGCCTTTCGTTTGACTCCCGCCCTCGGCTTGTATGTTGACACTGGCCTCCTATCTCTCCAGGATCGCCGTGATCGCTCAGTCTTCGATATCTGGCGTGGTCCTCAAAACATCCATCCTCTCGCCTCTGTCGAGCTTTGACATTTATCCCTCCTGTCGGTTATCTTCCTCTTCACCACCTCCCTCTGTCTGGTTATCTCCCTTACAGGATTCTATTTAGATTCGTATTGCCGGTGTTTCTCCTCGTACTGTTCTGCCCTTTCCCTGGTCGAGAGGCCCCCTTCCTAAATTTTGAACATCCCTGACCCGTATCACTAAAGCTTTTACCCCTCCTACGGTTCTGAAACGCATTTTTCTTGAACTCGCTTCTTCACACTACCACGCCATTTCCATCTTCAATGATGGGCCCAAGTCTGCAGACGGTGTTGACTACTATTGTTTTTCCTGACCACACTTAAATGCGTCGCCTTCCTCTGGAGACTAGCGTCTTCACTGCAGAACTTTATGCTAGTCTCTATGCTGTCTCTTGCTTTCTCTTTGTGAATCCTCCTTTGTGTTTGTCGTTGACTCTTGTAGTGCCCTCATAGCTCTCGGGAACTTTAATCCGGTCCATCCAGTGGTTGTCGAGATTCAACATTGGCCGTTTATTTCCAGTAAATAGAAGTCGGTAGAGTTTTGCTAGATTCCCAGCCATATTAGTCTCTTTAAATGAGCGTGCAGACACTGCCGCCAGGGAAGCTGTCCGCTCTTGTCCCATCTCCTGTAAAGGTATTTCTTATTCTGACATTTACCCAGTTTTTCATTCCTCCATCTTTACCCATTGGCAGGATTGTTGGTCTTCTGTTACTGGCAACAAACTGTGTATTCTTAAGAGTAGTGTGTCCTCATGGCATTCCTCCTACCACCGTAACCGGAGATGGGAAACGGCTCTAGGAAGGTTGTGTATTGGCCAAACATGCTTAACTCACGGTCACTTAATGGAGTGCCGCCTTGCTCCTTATAGTCCAAATTGCATTGTCCCTCTTATGGTCGTGCATATATTTGTTGAATGTCCTGACTTCCAGGACGAGTGTGTGTGTCTTGCTTTCCAACCGTCCCTTGCGGTCGGTTGTCCCTTGATAGAATTCTCGGTGAATCGAATACTTTTGATATCATTCGCCTTATGCATTTCTGTTCTTGTATTTGCATCCTTGATGATATTTAGCTAGCACCCTCTGATTATTCCACATACTTGATGATGCTACATAGATGTCCAGGTTTGATGGCTAATTTTATAATTACTTACTTCCTCTGTGGTAGGAATTCCCATGCACCTAGTGGTGACCACTTCGTCCCCTGGCACGGCTCCCTCTCCTTGTGACTAATGCACCTTTTAACGAATTTCTGGGGGTTCTCAACGCCGTCCCCGCCACGGCCGCACTTGCACGATCCCATCCCTTACTAATATGTACCATGCCTTGTTTGGTCCTGCTTCTTAGAGCTAAATATTTTGATCTCCACCATCTGGATTCTACTCCTGACGATTTCTCCCTCCATAAACAATTTGTTGATTCTATAGATGCCTCTGTTACTTTTAACCCCAACCCGTCTCGGTACACGTGTCGTCGCTGCTCCTTCTCATGAACCAGCTACCCGCTTAGCCACATTGTTCTGCATTGGGCAGACCCCTGTTCAGGTCTCCAAAATCGCCCTGTTAAATGCCAGTCTTAGCACTATTCTCCTCCTGCACCATGTTGCAATCGGTGTTAGAAAGCTTAGACTGCCCCGAGGATATTAAACATATCCTCGAAACCCAAGGCCATTCTGTCCTCCAGGTGGACACGTTCATTCGACCCCCTCGTGGTCGTCGCCGTCAGCCCCTCCGAGTTGTAAAAATCACCTTTGATAGTAGGACCCTTCCGCCTTCTATAATTCTTGTTGGTGCCAGGTGCTCAGTTCAGGAGTACATTCCCTCTCCCAGACTTTACAATAAGTGCTGGAAGCTCGGGCATGGTGACCTCAAGTGCACAAGTATTGTGTATCTGTGCCCCATGTGTGGGGACGATGATCACTGTCAGTGCTCTTCCCAAGGCTTGCTGCCTCAATTGCGGTGAGGCCCATCCTACCTTCTCCCGTGCGTGTGTTCACTACAAACTTGAGGAAGCTTTCCTCAACTTCAAACACTGGGATCGTCTGTCTTTTCCTTAAGCGAGATACAAAGTTTCTCAAAAGCCACCCCCCCCCCTTTCACTGCTGTATCATATGCTCGTGTGTTGCGTTCTACCTCTCCTCGTCCGTCCTACCTTACTCAGTCTCGTTTGTTTCCAGGTCTTAGACCCGGACACGCCCACCGCCTCCTCCCTTGTTCCTTTACGTTCAGTCCCGAAGGGTCCCCCTCCTGGTTCTCCATCTGGAGTTTCCCCCCTTCCTCCCCAGTCTGCTATGTCTCTTGTGTTTTCTTTCTCTGATCCTTCTTCCAATCCCTCCCCCCCATGCTCTTGGCCCTCCTCCCCGCCTGACTGTCCAGGCTGATGTCCATCATCCTCCCAGCAATCTTCAGGTTGTTGGCTCCCGTTCATCTTCTCATGTTGAGACAATTGAGCCTGTCGCCCAGTACGTTGTTGCTGGAACACCTGTCTCTTTGAGTCGGAAACGTAAGCATAGCTCCTTTCCTTCGTCCTTCCCAGCGGGTAAGAAGGCATCGCTTTCTTCCTCGTCCCCCCTCCCCGCTCGGCCCGTTGATGCCGTGAGGGGGGCTTAGTGGGCGGCTGCCGGAGTGTGATGCTCCTTGGGACAGTCCTCTGTCCTTTTCTAGCCTTGTGCTCCTGCTGCCGTCCTCTCGAATTGTGCCGAGCATCTTTTCCTTTTCCTTCTGTTTCGTTTTTCTCCCCCTCTTCTCCTATCTGCTTGTCGTTTCCTGCCGACCTTTGCTTGTTTTGGATCTTTCTTTGGACTTCTTCTATTTTGACGCTCGGGTGCTTGAGGAGGCATATTCATGCACCCGTAGAACTGTAGTACCCAACGTCTCGAGCGAGGGGAACCTTTTATTGTCAATCCCCCTTTCGTCGCTGAACCCGATCTCGACGGACTGACGGTTCTTAAGGTGGCGTTTGTGGGGCGTATACTCACGACGCACCCCTAGGGGGCCCCGGCATGATCGGCGATAGCTTCCTGTTGGGTGTCCTGCCTCTAATTGTGGCTCCATGGTGGGTATGGGGGCACATTCGTGGATGAAGTTTTTTCTCCTCGTCTTTATGTCATTGAATGTTTCTGTTGTACCCTCTCAGGCTCGTGGGGTGGGCGACCAAGCCCCCGAGTCGGCCTGTATTGGAAGACCAGGCTCTGTAGCTCCCGCTGCGTTGGGCCCCGACCTTGCTCCTCCTTTGACCGTCCTGACTTCTTCCCCCAGCTCCCCTCCCTCCTCTGTGGTTGGGTCGAGCCTCCAGCCCCCAGTGGTGACCACTTCGTCCCCTGGTGCGGCTAAGTCTCTCGTTGTGACTACTGCGCCTTTTGTCCCCTCTCTCTCAGGGGGTTCTCATCGCCGTCAGCGCCACGGCCGCACTCGCTCGTTTCCTTCCTCTACTGATGCGTATCAGGCCTTGTTTGGTCCTGCTTCATGGGCCAAATACTTTGATCTCCTCCCTCTTGATTCCGCGCCTCCTGACGATTTCTCTCTCCATCGGCATCTCGTTGATTCCGTGGATGCGTCTGTCACCTTCAACCCCACTCGTCTCGGTACACGTGTCGTTGCTGCTCCTTCTCAGGATGCAGCTTCCCGCTTGGCTGCCTTATCCTGCCTTGGTGAGATCCCTGTTCGGGTCTCTAAGAACACTCGGTTGAATGCCAGTGTTGGCACTATTCTCCTCCCGCCCCATGTTGCAACCGGTGTTCGGAATCTGCAGGACTGCCACGATGACATTCGGCATATCCTTGATGCCCAAGGCCATTCTGTCCTCCAGGTTGACTCGTTTACTCGTCCCCCTCGTGGTCGCCGCCGTCAACCCCTTCGAGTTGTGAAGGTCACCTTTGATGGTAGGACCCTTCCATCCTCTGTCATTCTCGCTGGTGCCAGGTGCTCTGTCCAGGAGTATATTCCTTCTCCTCGACTTTGTAACAAGTGCTGGAGGTTTGGGCATGGTGCCCTCCGCTGCTCTGGGACTGTCTCTCTCTGTCCTTTGTGTGGGGGTGAAGGTCACTCTAAGTCGGAGTGCACTTCTCCCCAAGCTCGCTGCCTCAACTGTGGTGAGGCCCATCCTACCTTCTCCCGTGCCTGTATCCATTACAAGCTTGAGGCAGCCGTCCTCAACTTGAAGCACCGGGAGCGTTTATCTTTTCCTGAGGCGAGGCGCCAGGTTCGCCGGCTCCCGCCTTATGCTAACGTCTCTTATGCTCGCGTGTTGCGCTCTTCCTCTCCTCGTCCTTCCCACCTTCCTCAGACTCACAACCGTTTCCGGGCCTTGGACCCTGATACGCCCACTGCTCCCTCCTCTGTTCCTTTGAGTTCTGTCCCGAAGGGTCCCCCTCCTGGTCCTCTGTCTGGGGTTCCCCTTCTTTCTACCCGGTCTGTCATGTCTCCTGTGTCTTCTTCCTCGTCTCCCTCCGATCCTCCTTCCCATCCCCCTCCTCCATCTATTGACTCTCCCCGCCGCCTGTCGGTGCAGGCGGATGTCCATCGCTCTCCTAACGGCCGTCGTGTGTGCTCTCGTTCAGCTTCTCCTGTTGAGACACTGGAATCCGTTGCCCGGTACGTAGTTGCTGGGACACCGGTCTCTTTAAGTCAGAAGCGTAAGCCTGGCTCCTCTCCTTCCTCCTCCCCGGCGGGTAAGAAGGCTTCGCTTTCTTCCTCGACCCCTACTACTGGCTCTATTGCTCCTTCCCCTCCCATTTCAGTGGTTGCGCCCCCTGTTCCTGCTATGGAGGTTTCTTTGGCCCCTGCTTCCCTTTCGGTTGCTGCCCTTGCTGAGGTGCGCTCCCCTCTTTCTACTCCCCCTCTTCCTGCTGCTGTCCTTGACTGCTCCTCTCCGTTGTCTCCTCCTCTTCCTCCTCCGGACCCCGCCCGCCCACCTCTGGTCTGTTCTCCCGCTTCCTTCCCTCCGTCTTTGCTCAGTTTACCCATGCCCCCTAACCCTGACTTTGCTGACCCTGATCCCGACCCTGATATTCTTTAACGTGCTGTGTTGCTCTTTCGCCTTTGTTTCTTCTTTGTTTTCTGTTGTTGTCCTTTCTCTTCTCGTCGCTGTCTATTCTTCAATGGAACGTTCGAGGTTATTACGCCAATTTCCTCGAACTCCAACTTCTAATTTCGCGGTTTTCGCCCCTTTGTGTCTGTCTCCAGGAGCCGATGCTTGGTGCTCGTCCTGGTCGTTTTCGTGGCTATTCCTTTCTCTCCCCCCCCCCCCAGCCGTTGCTGGGGCTCCTAATTCTTCTGCTCTCTTGATTCGCGCTGATGTTCCCTTTGTTCCTTTACTTTTTCCTTTGCCCCTCCATTGTTCTGCTGCTCGTATCTTTGTGGGGAAATGGTACACAGTTTGTTCCATTTATCTCCCCCCAAGTGTCCCGCTTTCTCTTCCTGATTTGAAACACCTCTTGGACTCCTTGCCGGAGCCTGTGCTCCTGCTGGGTGACTTCAATTGTCGTCATTCTCTTTGGGGTGACGTTTTGACGAATACCCGGGTCGCCTTCTTGAGCCGTTTCTCCTCTCTTCTTCCCTGTCTCTTCTGAATTCTGGTGAGCCCACTCATTTGGACTCTCGGACTCGCACCCTTTCCTGTCTTGATCTTTCTCTCTGCTCTTCTTCTCTTTACTTAGATTTCACGTGGCAGGTTCTTGATGACCTCCATGGCAGTGATCATTTCCCTATCCTTGTTTCCTTTTTCTCTTTTCGCCCTTCCCTCTCTTTTCCTAGGTGGCAGTTTGCTAAAGCGGACTGGAACCTATTTACCCTCAGTGCTGCTCTCTCTGACCTCTCCCTTCTGCCTCTCCCTCGCGCTCTCCTCCTTTTTCATGACACTGTCTTCAACGCTGCCCTCCGCTCTATTCCTCGCTCTTCCTCTCGGGGTCCACGGAAGTGCGTTCCCTGGTGGAATGCGGACTGTGCTCGGGCTGTCCGCTGTAAGCGTGCAGCCTGGAAGAGGCACCGCCGTCGGCAGACACCGATTCTTTTCTTTTCTTTCGGAAAGCGAGTGCGGTGGCCCGTAGGGCCATCCGTACGGCTAAACGTGAATGTTGGACTTCTTATGTCTCCACAATTACGTCCGAAACTCCCCTGCCACAGATATGGAAGCGTATCCGCAAGATAGCGGGTAAGTTCGTTCCCGATGTTTCCCCGGTCCTTCACCTCCGTGGTACTCTTGTGGCGGACCCGTTGCAGGTCGCTACCGAACTGGGTTCCCACTTTTCTTCTGTTAGCTCTGGTCTTCATCTTCCCCAATCTTTCCTTCTTCGTAAACCTGTCCTTGAGTCTCGTCCTTTAGATTTCTGCACTCGTCTTCGACTTTCCTATAACGATCCCTTCTCTCTCTCTGAACTTCGTTCTGCCCTGGCCCTCTGCGGTTCTACGGCGGCGGGCTCCGATGGTATTCATTATGAGATGCTTCGCCATCTCCCTCCGTGCACGTCTCAGTATTTACTGAGTCTGTATAATCGGATCTGGGAGTCGTCGTCAGTCCCTGAGGACTGGCTCGATGCCGTTGTCCTCCCTGTTCGCAAACCAGGGTCTCTGGGAACTTCCCCTAAGGACTTTCGCCCTATTGCCCTCACAAGTTGTGTCTGCAAACTCTTTGAACGTATGGTTAACGTTCGTCTGATGTGGTTCCTGGAACACCATCACCTCCTCTCCCCTTCTCAATTTGGTTTCCGCAAGTGCCGCAGCACGACAGATGTCCTGGTGAACTTGGAGGTCTATATTCGTACTGCTTTTGCTGCGAAGACCTCCGTTGTTGCCGTCCTTTTTGACCTGGAAAAGGCTTACGACACCACTTGGCGTTATCATATTCTATCCCAGCTTCATTCTTTTGGCCTTCGTGGTCATCTCCCTCTCTTTCTCCGCAGCTTCCTCTCTCGTCGTTCCTTTCGGGTGCGCCTTGGTACCGCTCTCTCTGCCTCTTTTCAGCAATACGAAGGTGTGCCCCAGGGTAGTGTTCTGAGCACTACTCTTTTTCTGGTTGCCCTCAATGATCTTCTTTCCTCTCTTCCTTCAGGCGTCTTCTCCACTCTCCATGTCGATGATCTTACCCTTTGCTGTCAGGGTGATGATTCGCCTCTCCTTCAGCGCCGGCTTCAACTTGCGATTGATGCCGTGTCGTCTTGGGCCACTGATCATGGCTTCAAGTTCTCTACTTCTAAGACTTGTGCCATGTCTTTTACTCGGAAACGGGTCGTTCTTCGTCCCTCTTTGTCACTTTATGGTCATCCCCTTGAGTACAAAGATTCCGCGAAGCTTTTGGGGTTATTCCTTGACACTCGTTTGTCTTGGTCTCCCCATATCTCTTACCTCCGTGTTGAGTGCTCTAAGGCCCTTACCCTCCTTCGAGTATTGTCCCATACTTCTTGGGGAGCGGATAGGCGCACTCTCCTTGCTTTGCATTCCTCTCTCGTCCTGTCTAAGCTCGATTATGGTTGCCCTGCTTACTCTTCTGCTTCTCCTTCTGCTCTTCGCCGTCTTGATGCTTTGCACCATACTGGGCTGCGCCTCAGTTCTGGTGCCTTTCGTTCGACTCCCGTCCTTAGCTTGTATGTTGACACTGGCTTCCTATCTCTCCAGGACCGCCGTGATCGCTACTGTCTTCGCTATCTTGCGCGGTCCTTGCAACATCCTTCCTCTCGCCTCTGTCGTGCTTTAACTTTTACCCCTCCTGCGGTTCCTGTTCCTCTTCACCACCTCCCTCTTTCTGTCCGGTTATCTCGCTTACAGGATTCTCTTTCCGTTCGTGTTTCTAATGTTTCTCCTCGTGTTGTTCCTTCTTTGCCCCCGTGGAGAGTCCCCCTTCCGCAGTTTTGTACGTCCTTGACCCGCGTCACTAAAGCTTTTACCCCTCCTACGGTTCTAAAACGCCTTTTCCTTGAGCACTTTTCTTCTCACTCCCGCTCCGTTTCTGTCTTCACCGATGGGTCTAAGTCTGCGGACGGTGTTGGCTACTCTGTTGTTTTTCCTGATCGCACTTATATGTGTCGCTTACCTCCGGAGACTAGCATCTTTACAGCGGAGCTTTATGCTATTCTCTATGCTCTTCGTCTCCTGCTTTCTCGTTGTCAGTCTTCTTTTGTGGTTGTTGTTGACTCTCGTAGTGCCCTCATGGCTCTCGGGTCCTTTAATCCGGTTCATCCAGTAGTTGTCGAGATCCAGCATTGGCTGTTTCTTGTTCACAGTAAGTTTAAGTCGGTTGAGTTTTGTTGGGTTCCCAGCCATATTGGTGTGTCTTTAAATGAGCGTGCGGATGCTGCCGCCAAGGAAGCTGTCCGCTCTTGTCCCATCTCTCGTAAAGGTATTCCTTATTCCGACTTTTACCCGGTTATCCATTCCTCCATCCTTACCCGTTGGCAGGCTTCTTGGTCGTCTGTTACTGGTAACAAACTCCGTACTCTTAAATGTTGTGTTTCCTCGTGGCCATCCTCCTACCACCGTAACCGGCGGTGGGAAACTGCTCTGGCGAGGTTGCGTATTGGCCATACTCGTTTAACCCATGGTCACTTGATGGAGCGCCGCCCTGCTCCTTATTGTCCTAATTGCATTGTCCCTCTTACGGTCGTGCATGTCCTTCTTGAATGTCCTGACTTCCGGGATGAGCGTGTCTTGCTTTCCGACCGCCCCTCGCGGTCACTTGTCCCTCAATAGAATTCTTGGTGACTCGGATACTTTTGATATCGTTCGCCTTATGCGTTTTTGTTCTCGTATTGGCATCCTTGGTGATATTTAGCGCCCTCTGATTATTCTGCACATTTGATGGTGCTACATAGCCTTCCCGGTTTGGTGCCTTCTTTTGATAATTACTTACTTTCTTCCTCATCCCCACCTCTGACACTCTCGTTCCGTCCCTTCCCATTTCGGTGGTCGGGCCCCCTGTCCCTGTTATGAATGTTTCTTTAGCCTCTGATTCCCTCTCGGTTGCTGCCCTTGCTGAGATGTGCGCCCCAATTTCTGCCCCCCCCCCCTTTCCTCCTGCTGTCCTTGACCACCCCTCTTGGTTGTCTCCTCTTCCTCCTCCTCCTCCCGAAACCTACCCATCCGCCTCTGGTCTGTCCTCCAGCTCCCTTAACTCATTCCTTGCTCGGTTTACCCATGCTCCCTAACCCTGACCTCGCTGACTCTGATCCTGATCCTGAGATTATTTAACATGCTGTGTTCTTCTTTACCTATACTTCTTCATTGTCCTCTGTTGCTGTCCTTTCTCTTTTTGCCAATGTCTATTCTTCAGTGTTGGCATAAAATTCGTGGATTTTATGCCAACTTCCATGATCTCCAACTTCTGATTACGCAGTTTCCCCCACTCTGTGTATGTCTCCAGGAGTCGATGCTTGATGCTCGTCCTGGTCACTTTCGTGGTTATTCCTTCCCCCCCTCCCTCAGCTTTTGCTGGGGGCCCATAACTCTACTACTCTCTTAATTCGTACTAATATTCTTTACTTTTCAATCGCCTATCCAATGTCTTCCCATGTCTTATCCAATGTCTGCCCGTGTCTTTTGAGTAAATGGTATACGGTTTGTTCCATTTATCTCATTCCAAATGTCCCACTTTCTTTTCCTGATCTTAAATACCTACTGGACTCCTTGCCGGAGCCTGTGCTCCTGTTGGGTGATTTCAACTCTCGACATACTCTCTGGGGTGATGTGCTGACAAACACCCGAGGCCGCCTTCTTGAACCGTATGTCCTCTTCCTCCCTGTCTCTTCTGAATTTTGGTAAACCCAATTATGTGGACTCTAGTACTCGCACTCTTTCCTGTCTTGATCTTTCTTTCTGCTTATCGTCTCTTAGATTTCACGTGGCGGGTTCTTAATGACCTCCATAATTGACCATTTCCCCATCCTTGTTACCTTTTTCTCTTTTCACTCTCCCCTTTCCTTCCCAAGGTCGCAGTTTGCCAAGGCTCTGCCTCTCCCTTCTGCCTTCCTCCTTTTTCATGACACACTCTTCGACGCTGCCCTCCACTCTATTCCTCGCTCTACTTCTTGGGACAGGCGGAAGTGCGTTCCCTGGTGGAATGAAGACTGTGCTCGGACTGTCTGCTGTAAGTGTGCAGTCTGAAAGAAATAGCGACGCCGGCAGACTGCCGATTCTTTTATTTTGTTTTGGAAGGCGAGTGCGGTAGCCCGTAGGACCATCCGTACAGCTAAATGTGAGAGTTGGAAATCTTATGTTTCCACCATTACGTCCGATAATCCTCTGCCGCAAATCCGGAAGAAAGTCCGCAAGATAGCAGGTAAGTTCGTTCCAGATGTCTCACCGGTCCCTCACCTCTGTGGTACTCTTGTGGAGGACCCAGTGAAAGTCGCGACCGAATTGGGTTCCTACTTTTCTACTGTTAGCTCTGTTTCTAATCTTCCTTAATCCTTCCTTCCTTCGTAAGTCCGTTCTTGAATCTCATCCCTTAGATTTCCGCACTCATCTCTGCCTTCCCTATAACGATCCCTTCTCTCTAAACTTCAATCTGCCTTGGCCCGCTGCGGTTCTACGGCAGTTGGCTCAGACGACATTCATTGCGAGATGCTTCGCCATCTCCCTCCTTGCACATCTTAGTATTAACCCAGTCTGCATAACCAGGTCTGGGAGTAGTCGTCAGTCCCTGAAGACTGACTCGATGCCGTTGTACTGCCTGTTCGGAAACCGTGAGTCTCGGGACATCCCCTAATGACTTCCGCCCTGTTGTCCTCACAAGTTGTCTGCAAACTCTTTGAACGAATGATCAGTGTTCGTCTGATGTGGTTCTTGGAACGTTTTCACTACCTCTCCCCCTTTCAATTTGGTTTTCACAAGTTCCACAGCATGACTGATGTCCAGGTGAACTTGGAGGTTTATATTCGCACTGCTTTTGCTGCAACGACCTCCGTTGTTGCTATCCTTTTTTACCTGGAAAAGGCTTACGATACCACATGGAGATACTATATTCTGTCCCAACTTCGATCTTTTGGCCTTCGAGGTAATCTCCCTCTCTTTCTCCAAAGCTTCCTCTCTCGTCATTCCTTTAGAGTGAGGCTTGGTGCCCCACTCTCTGCCTCTTTTCGGCAATACGAAGGTATACCCCAAGGTAGTGTTCCGAGCACTACTCTTTTTCTGGTTGTCCTGAAAGGTCTTCTTTCCTCTCTTCCTTCTGGCGTCTTCTCCGCTCTCTATGTCGACGATCTTACCCTTTGCTGTCGGAGTGATGATTCGCCTTTCCTTCAACGGCGGCTTCAACTTGCGATTGATGCCGTGTCGTCTTGGGCCACCAATCATGGATTCAAGTTCTCTGCAACTAAGACTTGTGCTATGACTTTTACTCGGAAACATGTCGTTCTTCGTCTCTCTTTGTCGCTTTATGCTTATCCCCTTGTGTACAAAGATTCCGCTAAGCTTTTGGGGTTAATCTTTGACACTCTTATGTTTTGGTCACCCCATATCTCTTACCTCCGAGTTGAATGCTCTAAGGCCCTTTACCTACTCAAGGTTTTGCCCTATACTTCTTGGGAAGAGGATAAGTGCACATTCCTCTCTCTACATTCCTCTCTCGTACTGTCTAAACTCGATTATGGTTGCCCTGCTTACTCGTCTGCTTCTCCTTCTACTCTTCGCCGTTCTATTCCTCCATCCTTGCCCGTTGGCAGGGTTGTTGGTCTTCTGTAGTTGGTAACAAGCTGCGTACTCTGAAACGTAGTGTGTCCCCGTGGCCTTCCTCCTGCCACCGTAACCGGCGGTGGGAAACGGCTCTAGCAAGGTTGTGTATTGGCCATACTCGCTTAACTCATGGTCACTTAATGGAGCGCCGCCCTGCTCCTTATTGTCCAAATTGCGTTGTCCTCTTTACAGTCGTGCATATGCTTGTTGAATAACCTGACTTCCAGGTGCCTTGCTTTCTGACCGTTCCTCGCGGTCACTTGTCCTTCGATACAATTCTTGGTGAATCGGATACTTTTGATATCGTTCGCCTTATGCGTTTCTGTTCTCGTATTGGCATTCTTGGTGATATTTAGCGCCTTCTGATTATTTCGCACTTTGATGGTGCTATATACCCTTCCAAGATTTGGTGCCTTCTTTTGATAATTACTTACTTTAACACTCGTTTGTCTTGGTCGCCTCATATCTCTTAACTCCGAGTTGAATGCTTTAAGCCTCTTAACCTATTGAAGGTCTCTTCCTATACTTCCTGCGGACCTAATAGACGCAAGCTGGGTTCTCCTCTATTTACATTCATCTCTCGTGCTGTCTAATATCGATTATCGTTGTTCTGTTTATTCGTCTGCCTCTCTTTCACCCTTTCGTCGTCTTTATGCTATGCACCATACTGGGCTGCGCCTCAGCTCTGGTGCCTTTCGTTCAACTATTACCCAGAGCATGTATGTTGAAACTGGCATCCTGTCTCTACAGGATCTCCGTGATAGCTTCTGTCTTCGGGACCTTGCGCGCTCCCTACAACACCCTCACTCTCGCTTATGTCGTGCTTTAACCTTTACTCCTCCTGTGGGCCGTGTTCCCTTTCACCACCTTCCTTTTTCTGTATGTTTGTCTCGCTTGCAAAATTCTCTTTCGGTTCTTGTACACCAATATTTCTTTTCGTGTCTTTCCATCCATGCCCCCATGGAGGGTCCCTCTTCAAAAGTTTTGCAAAAACTTGGCGCACATGACAAAAGCTTCCACCCCTCTTATTGTTCTGAAACGCCTTTTCCTTGCTCATTTTTCTTCACACTCCAGCGCCATCTCCGTCTTCACAGATGGGGTCTAAGTCTGCCGGCGGTGTAGTCTTCTCTGTTGTTTTTCCTGACTGCACCTCTATGTGTCGCCTGCCTCCAGAGAGTGTAGCATCTTCACGGCAGAACTGTATTCAATTTTGTATGTTCTTCGTCAACTGCTTTCTCACTGTCAATCTTCCTTTGTTGTTGTAGTTGACTCACATTGCCCTCGTGACTCTGGCTTCATTTAATCCTATCCATCCTGTGGTAGTCGAAATTCAATATTGCTCTTTCTAATCTAGAGGAAGTTTAAGATAGTGGAATTTTGCTGGTTCCCGGCAATTTTGGTGTTTCCTCAAATGAGCGGGAGGACGCTGCCGTTAAGGAGTCTATCCGCACTTGTCCTATTTCCCTCAAAGGCGTTCCTTACTCGGACTTTTACCCAATTATTTATTTTTAATTCATGCCCGTTAGCGGGGTCGTTGGTCGTATGTTACTAATAACAAGCTGCGTGCTCTTAAGGGTAGAATGTCCCCCATGGCCTTCCTCCTACCACCTTAACCGGAGGTGGGATAACCTCAAGACATATCTCTTCGTCATTATCAGTTATCTGACCTGTTACAGTTTTTAATGAACCTATATTTTCCCCCAAATCTTTGTTCGATATAATTGAAGAAAAAAATAGAATTTGTCTTTGCTTGCAAGCTATGCAAAATTCATTGTTTCTTTTAAAAATTCCTTATCTCTTTTTTTTAATGTTTCTAACAAGTTAAACGAATTCTTCGAGATTGACTTCCCCATTCTTAATCATTTTGTATCAAGCTTTTTTTACCTATAAGGTTCTTCAGATCCTCTGTTATCCCTTTTGGGTCATTATTATTATTCGATCTAATCAATTTGTATAGTATACTACGTTCCTGTGCTTTGCTTAGAATATTTGTATGTAAGTTATATTTTGAATCCATATCACAATCCCTTGTTTCGTCTCCCATTAAAGTCAGCTTTTCGGAAATCTGACACTTTAACAGAATTCTCTCTTGCACATCTATTTCATTCTGTGCTAAATCTGATTTCCTTCTTCTCATTGTTCCCTAGCTCTCTCCCTATTTCGAAGTCATTAATTTGTGTCTCCCTGTTAGTTAACACTAAGTCTAAAATATTATTTTCCCGCGTTGGTTCTTTAATATGATGCTTAAGGAAGTAATCGTCAACTAATTAACAAAAAAATATCTGCTTCGGTATTCCCTGTTTTCAAGTTTGGTTCGAGTGGAATGGTGTTGCAAGTGGAGAGCCTCAAGGATCTGTCCTGGGTCCTTGTTGCTTATAATAATATAAATGATTTAGATTCAGGTTTGAGCAGTAACGTATTGCAAGATTTTGCCGATGATCGCAAAATTGGAGGGAAATAATTCGTGAAGCAGGACTCGCTATCACTTAAAGCGATTTTTAATGGGATTTTAAAATTGGTCACGATATGGCCGATTGCAGTTAATGCTGACAGATGTACAGGCTTCTCAGGTAGGTAA
>WNGS01052772.1:189125-208908 GCA_020271785.1 Procambarus virginalis
ATTAGTCTCTTTAAATGAGCTTGCAGACACTGCCGCCAGGGAACCTGTCCGCTCTTGCCCTATTTTCCGTAAAGGTATTCCTTATCTTGACATTTACCCAGTTTTTCATTCCTCCATCTTTACCCATTGGCAGGATTGTTGGTCTTCTGTTACTGGCAATAAACTGTGTATTCTTAAGAGTTGTGTGTCCTCATGGCATTCCTCCTACCACCGTAACCGGAGAAGGGAAATGGCTCTAGCAAGGTTGTGTATTGGCCATACATGTTTAACTCACGGTCACTTAATGGAGTGCCACCCTGCTCCTTATAGTCCAAATTGCATTGTCCCTCTTATGGTTGGCATTATATTTGTTGAATGTCCTGACTTCCAGGACGAGTGTGTGTGTCTTGCTTTCCAACCGTCCCTCGTGGCCGCTTGTCCCTCGGTGAATCGAATAGTTTTAATATCGTTCGCCTTATGCAAATGCATAAGGCGAACGGTATTAAAAGTATTCGATTTCCTCCTACCTCGATATATTCGATTTTCCTCCTTTCCTCGATATCAAAAGTATTCTGTTCTCGTATTTGCATCCTTGGTGATATTTAGCACCCTCTGATTTTTCCGCATATTTGATGATGCTACATAGATTTCCAGGTTTGATGCCTAATTTTGATAATTACTTACTTCCTCTGTGGTAGGGTCAATCCCCATGCACCCAGTGGTGGCCACTTCGTCCCCTGGCACGGCTCCCTCTCCTTGTGACTAATGCACCTTTTAATAAATTTCTGGGGGTTTTCAACACCGTTCCCGCCACGGCCGCACTTGCACGATCCCTTCCCTTACTAATATGTACCATGCCTTGTTTGGTCCTGCTTCTTAGGGCTAACTATTTTGATCTCCACCATCTGGATTCTACTCCTGTCGATTCTACTCCTGTCGATTTCAAACAACTTGTTGATTCTGTAGATGCCTCTGTTACTTTTAACCCCAACCCGTCTCGGTACACGTGTCGTCGCTGCTCTTTTTCAGGAGCATAGCCACATTGTTCAGCATTGGGCAGACCCCTGTTCGGGTCTCCAAAATCGCTCGGTTAAATGCCAGTCTTGGCACTATTCTCCTCCTGCACCATGTTGCCGCCGGTGTTAGAAACCTTAGACTGCCACGAGGATACTAAACATATCCTTGAAACCCAAGGCCATTCTGTCCTCCAGTTGGACACGTTCATTCGACCCCCTCGTGGGCGTCGCCGCCAGCCCCTCTGAGTTGTAAAAATCCCCTTTGACAGTAGGACCCTTCCGGCCTCTATAATTCCTGTTGGTGCCAGGTGCTCAGTTCAGGAGTACATTCCCTCTCCTAGACTTTACAATAAGTGCTGGAAGTTCGGGCATGGTGACCTCAAATGCACCAGTATTGTGTATCTGTGCCCCATGTGTGGGGACGATGATCACTGTCAGTGCTCTTTCCAAGGTTTGCTGCCTCAATTGCAGTGAGGCCCACCCTACCTTCTCTCGCGCGTGTTTTCACTACAAACTTGAGGAAACCGTCCTCAACTTCAAACACTGGGATCGTCTGTCTTTTCCTTAGGCGAGATACAAAGTTTCTCGTCGCCCCCCCCCCCCTTTCACTGGCGTATCATATGCTCGTGTGTTGCGTTCTACCTCTCCTCGTCCATCCTACCTTACTCAGTCTCGTTTCTTTCCAGGTCTTAGACCCGGACACGCCCACCGCCTCCTCCCTTGTTCCTTTACATTCAGTCTCGAAGGGTCCTCCATCTGGAGTTTCCCCCCTTCCTCCCCAGTCTGCTATGTCTCCTGTGTTTTCTTTCTCCGATCCTTCTTCCCATCCCTCCCCCATGCTCTTGGCCCTCCTCCCCGCCTGTCTGTCCAGGCTGATGTCCATCATCCTCCCAGCAATCTTCAGCTTGTTGGCTCCCGTTCATCTTCTCATGTTGAGACAATTGAGCCTGTCGCCCAGTACGTTGTTGCTGGAACAGTCTCTTTGAGTCGGAAACGTAAGCATAGCTCCTTTCCTTCGTCCTCCCCACCGGGTAAGAAGGCATCGCTTTCTTCCTCGTCCCCGCCTCTGATACTCTCGCTCCGTCCCTTCCCGTGTCGGTGGTTGGGCCCCCTGTCCCTGTTATGAATGTTTCTTTAGCCTCTGATTCCCTCTCGGTTGCTGCCCTTGCTGAGATGTGCGCCCCAATTTCTGCCCCCCCCCCCTTCCTCCTCCTGTCCTTGACCACCCCTCTCGGTTGTCCTCCTCCTCCTCCTCCTCCTCCTACAGACCCTGCCCATCCGCCTCTGGTCTGTCCTGCAGCTCCCTTCACTCATTCCTTGCTCGCTTTACCCATGCCCCCTAACCCTGACCTCGCTGACCCTGATCCTGAGCCTGAGATTATTTAACATGCTGTGTTCTTCTTTACCTATACTTCTTCATTGTCCTCTGTTGCTGTCCTTTCTCTTTTTGCCAACGTCTATTCTTCAGTGGATTATTCGTGGATTGTATGCCAACTTCCATGATCTCCAACTTCTGATTACACAGTTTTCCCCCACTCTGTGTATGTCTCCAGGAGTCGATGCTTGATGCTCCTCCTGGTCCCTTTCATGGTTATTCCTTTCTCCCCCCCTCCCCCTCAGCTTTTGCTGGGGGCCCATAACTCTACTGCTCTCTTGATTCGTACTAATATTCCCTACTTTTCAATCGCCTATCCAATGTTCCGCTGCCTGTGTCTTTGAGTAAATGGTATACGGTTTGTTCCATTTATCTCATTTCAAATGTCCCACTTTCCTTTCCTGATCTTAAACACCTACTGGACTCCTTGCTGGAGCCTGTGCTCCTGTCGAGTGATTTCAACTCTCGACATACCCTCTGGGGTGATGTCCTGACAAACACCCGAGGCGGCCTTCTTGAACCGTATGTCCTCTTCCTCCCTGTCTCTTCTGAATTTTGGTGAACCCACTCATGTGAACTCTAGTACTCGCACCCTTTCCTGTCTTAATCTTTCTCTCTGCTCATCGTCTCTTAGATTTCACGTGGCGGGTTCTTCATGACCTCCATAATTGACCATTTCCCCATCCTTGTTACCTTTTTCTTTTTTCCACTCTCCCCTTTCCTTCCCAAGTTCGCAGTTTGCCAAGGCTCTGCCTCTCCCTTCTGCCTTCCTCCTTTTTCATGACACACTCTTCGACGCTGCCCTCCGCTTTATTCCTCGCTCTACTTCTTGGGACAGGCGGAAGTGCGTTCCCTGGTGGAATGAAGACTGTGCTCGGACTGTCCGCTGTAAGTGTGCAGTCTGAAAGAAATACCGACGCCAGCAGACTGCCGATTCTTTTATTTTGTTTTGGAAAGCGAGTGCGGTAGCCCGTAGGACCATCCGTACAGCTAAATGTGAGAGTTGGAAATCTTATGTTTCCACCATTACGTCCGATAATCCTCTGCCACAAATCAGGAAGAAAGTCCGCAAGATAGCAGGTAAGTTCGTTCCAGATGTCTCACCGGTCCCTCTCCTCCGTGGTACTCTTGTGGTGGACCCAGTGAAGGTCGCGACCGAACTGGGTTCCTACTTTTCTACTGTTGGCTCTGGTACTAATCTTCCATAATCCTTCCTTCTTCGTAAGTCCGTTCTTGAATCTCGTCCCTTAGATTTCCGCACTCATCTCTGCCTTCCCTATAACGATCCCTTCTCTCTAAACTTCAGTCTGCCCTGGCCCGCTTTGGTTCTACGGTAGTGGGCTTAGACGACATTCATTGTGAGATGCTTCGCCATCTCCCTCCTTGTACATCTTATACACACTGTACCCAGTGTGTATAACCAGGTCTGGGAGTCGTCGTCAGTCCCTGAAGACTGGCTTGATGCCCTTGTACTCCCTATTCGGAAACCGGGGGGTCTCGGGACATCCCCTAATGACTTCCGCCCTGTTGTCCTCACAAGTTGTCTGCAAACTCTTTGAACGAATGATCAATGTTCGTCTGATGTGGTTCTTGGAACGCTTTCACTACCTCTTCCCTTTTCAATTTGGTTTTCACAAGTGCCACAGCATGACTGATGACCAGGTGAACTTGGAGGTTTATATTCACACTGCTTTTATTGCGAAGACCTCCGTTGATGCTATTCTTTTTGACCTGGAAAAGGCTTACGATACCACCTGGAGATAACATATTCTGTCCCAACTTCGATCTTTTTGCCTTCGAGGTAATCTCCCTCTCTTTCTCCAAAGCTTCCTCTCTCGTCACTCCTTTAGAGTGAGGCATGGTGCCCCACACTCTGCCTCTTTTCGGCAATACGAAGGTATAACCCAATGTAGTATTCTGAGCACTACTCTTTTTCTGGTTGCCCTCAAAGGTCTTCTTTCCTCTCTTCCTTCTGGCGTCTTCTCCTCTCTCTGTATCGACGATCTTACCCTTTGCTGTCGGAGTGATGATTCGCTTTTCCTTCAACGGCGGCTTCAACTTGCGATTGATGCCGTGTCGTCTTGGGCCACAAATCATGGATTCAAGTTCTCTGCAACTAAGACTTGTGCTATGACTTTTACTCGGAAATATTTCGTTCTTCGCCTCTCTTTGTCGCTTTGTGGTTATCCCCTTGTGTACACAGATTCCGCTTAGCTTTTGGGGTTAATCTTTGACACTCTTATGTCTTGGTCACCCCATATCTCTTACATCCGAGTTGAATGCTCTAAGGCCCTTAACCTACTTAAGGTTTTGTCCCATACTTCTTTGGAAGCGGATAGGTGCACATTCCTCTCTCTACATTCCTCTTTCGTACTGTCTAAACTCGATTATGGTTGCCCTGTTTACTCGTCTGCTTCTTCTTCTACTCTTCGCCTTTCTATTCATCCATCCATGCCCGTTGGCAGGGTTGTTGGTGTTCTGTAGTTGGTAACAAGCTGCGTACTCTCAAACGTAGTGTGTCCCCGTGGCCTTCCTCCTGCCACCGTAATCGGCGGTGGGAAACGGCTCTAGCAAGGTTGTGTATTGGCCATTCTTGCTTAACTCATGGTCACTTAATGGAGCGCCGTCCTGCTCCTTATTGATCAAATTGCGTTGTCCCTCTTACAGTCGTGCATATTCTTGTTGAATGTCCTGACTTCCAGGACGTATGTGTGTCTTGCTCTCCGACCGTCCCTCACGGTCACTTGTCCTTCGATAGAATTCTTGGTGAATCGGATACTTTTGATATCGTTCGCCTTATGCGTTTCTGTTCTCGTATTGGCGTTCTTGGTGATATTTAGCGCCCTCTGATTATTTCGTACTTTGATGGTGATACATACCCTTCCCGATTTGGTGCCTTCTTTTGATAATTACTTACTTTGACACTTGTTTGTCTTGGTCGACCCATATCTCTTAACTCCGAGTTGAATGCTTTAAGCCTCTTAACCTATTGAAGGTCTCTTCCTATACTTCCTGCGGACCTAATAGACGCAAGCTCCTCTATTTACATTCATCTCTCGTGCTGTCTAATATCGATTATGGTTGTTCTGTTTATTCGTCTGCCTCTCTCACCCTTTCGTCGTCTTTATGCTATGCACCATACTGGGCTGCGCCTCAGCTCTGGTGCTTTCGTTCAACTATTACCCAGAGCATGTATGTTGAAACTGGCATCCTGTCTCTACAGGATCGCCGTGATAGCTTCTGTCTTCGGTACCTTGCGCGCTCCCTACAACACCCTCACTCTCGCTTATGTCGTGCTTTAACCTTTACCCCTCCTGTGGGCCGTGTTCCCTTTCACCACCTTCCTTTTTCTGTATGTTTGTCTCGCTGGCAAAATTCTCTTTCAGTTCTTGTACACCAATATTTCTCTGCGTATGCGAGGCTGGCTAACATCAGAACTGCCTTCAGAAACCTGTGTAAGGAATCCTTCAGAACCTTGCATACCACATATGTAAGGCCAATCCTGGAGTATGAGGCCCCAGCATGGAGCCCGTACCTTGTCAAGCACAAGACGAAGCTGGAAAAAGTTCAGAGGTATGCCACTAGACTAGTCCCAGAACTAAGAGACATGAGTTATAAGGAACGGCTGCGTGAACTGCACCTCACGTCGCTGGAAGACAGAAGAATAAGGGGAGACATGACCACCAAATAAACAATTATTAGGGGACTTGACAGGGCAGACAAGGATGGATTATTTAACACGGTGGTACACGAACAAGCGGACACAGTTGGAAGCTGAGTACGCAAATGAGCCAAAGAGACATTAGAAAAAACTTTTTCAGTGTCAAGTAGTTAGTAAACGGAATGCACCAACAAGTGATGTGGTGGAGCTGACTCCGAACACAGGTCCAAATGTAGATNTTTTAACACAACATAATTGTCGACTGAAATTTCAGACTCTATCACAATAGCATATAAAATGTGTAGTTTTATACAAAAAGAAATTAAGATTTAAACAAAATTTTTTATCGGGCAATGTGCATGAAACTTGTACATCTGACCCCCCCCCCTCCCTCTCTGTTGGGCTCGTTGATGCCGTGAGGGGGCTTGGTGGGGCAGCTGCCAGTGTGATTCTCCATGGGCCAGTCCTGTCCATTTGTGCCTTATGGCATCCTTGGTGATATTTATCCCACTTGATTCTGCGCCTCCTGACGATTTCTCCCTCCATCGGCATCTTGTTGATTCTGTGATGCCTCTGTTACCTTCAACCCCCCTTGTCTCGATTCACGTGTTGTTGCTACTCCTTCTCAGGATGCAGCTTCCCGCTTGGCCAGGCTCACTGCCTCAACTGCGGTGAGGCCCATCCTACCTTCTCCCGTGCGTGTATCCATTACAAGCTTGAGGCAGCCGTCCTCATCTTGAAGCACCGGGAGCGTAAATCTTTTCCTGAGGCGAAGCACCAGGTTCGCTGGCTCCCGCCTTATGCTAAAGTCTCTTATGCTCGCGTGTTGCGCTCTTCCTCTCCTCGTCCTTCCCACCTTCCTCGGACTGTCTTGCAGGGTCCCCCTCATGGTCCTTTGTATGGGGTTCCCCTTCTTTCTACCCGGTTTGTCATGTCTCCTGTGTCTTCTTCGTCTCCCTCCGATCCTTCTCCTCCAACTTTTGACTCTCCCCGCCGCCTGTCGGTGCGGGCTGATGTCCATCGCTCTCCTAACGCCATCGTGTGTGCTCTCGTTCAGCTTCTGTTGAGGCGCTGGAATCTGTTGCCCGGTATGTAGCTGCTGGGATGCTGGTCTCTTTTTTTAAGTCAGAAGCGTAAGCCTGGCTCCTCTCCTTCCTCCTCCTCGGCGGGTAAGAAGATTTCGCTTTCTTCCTCGGCCCCTACTACTGACTCTATCGCTCCTTCCCTTCCCATTTCGGTGGTTGCGCCCCCTGTTCCTGCTATGGAGGTTTCTTTGGCCCCCGCTTCCCTCTAGGTTGATGCCCTTGCTGAGGTGGGCTCCCCTCTTTCTACTCCTCCTCTTCCCGCTGCTGTCCTTGACTGCTCCTCTCGGTTGTCTCCTCTGGACCCCGCCCGTCCACCTCTGGTCTGTTCTCCCACTTTCTTCCCTCCATCTTTGCTCAGTTTACCCATGCCCCCTAACCCTCACTTTGCTGACCCCTGATTCAGACCTGATATTCTTTAACATGCTATGTTGCTCTTTTGCCTTTTTCTTCCTTGTTCTCTGTTGTCCTTTCTCTTCTCGTCGATGTCTATTCTTCAATGGAACGTTTGAAGTTATTACGCCAATTTCCTTGAACTCCAACTTCTGATTTCGCGGTTTTCGCCCCTTTGTGTCTGTCTCCAGGAGCCGATGCTTGGTGCTCGTCCTGGTCGCTTTCGTGGCTATTCCTTTCTCTCCCTCCTCCCCAGCTATTACTGGGGCTCCTAATTCTTCTGCTCTCTTGATTCGCTCTGATGTTCCCTTTGTCCCCTTACTTTTTCCTTCGCCTCTCCATTGTTCCGCTGCCCGTATCTTTGTGGGGAAATGGAACACAGTTTGTTCCAATTATTTCCCCCCCCCCCCCGAGTGTCCCGCTTTCTCTTCCTGATCTGAAACACTTACTGGACTCCTTGCTGGAGCCTGTGCTCCTGCTGGGTGATTTCAATTTTCGTCATTCCCTTTGGGGTGATGTTCTGACGAACACCCGAGGTCGCCTTCTTGAGCCGTTTATCCTCTTCTTCCCTGTCTCTTCTGAATTCTGGTGAGCCCACGCATTTGGACTCTCGGACTCGCACCCTTTCCTGTCTTGATCTTTCTTCTTGCTCGTCTTCTCTTTACTTAGATTTCACGTGGCAGGTTCTTGATGACCTCCATGGCAGTAACCATTTCCCCATCATTGTTACCTTTTTCTCTTTAAGCCCTCCCCTCTCCTTCCCTAGGTGGCAGTTTGCTAAAGCAGACTGGAACCTATTTACCCTCAGTGCTGCTCTCTCTGACCTCTCCCTTCTGCCTCTTTCGCTCTCTCCTCCTTTTTCATTTCACTGTCTTCGACGCTGCCCTCCGCTCTATTCCTCGCTCTTCCTCTCGGGGTCCACGGAAGTGCGTTCCCTGGTGGAATAGCAGATTGTGCTCGTGCTGTCCGCTGTAAGCGTGCTGCCTGGAAGAGAATGCCGTCGGCAGACGGCCGATTATTTTCTTTCGGAAGGAGAGTGCGGTGGCCCGTAGGGCCATCTGTACGCTAAACGTGAATGTTGGGCATCTTATGTCTCCACCATTACGTCTGAAACTCCTCTGCCACAGATTTGGAAGCGTATCTGCAAGATAGCGGGTAAGTTCATTCCCAATGTTTCACCGGTCCTTCACCTCCGTGGTACTCTTGTGGCGGACCCGTTGCTGGATGCTACCAAATTGGGTTCCCATTTTTCGTCTGGGGAAGAAATGTCTTCATCTTCCCCAATCTTTCCTTCTTCGTAAACCTGTCTCTGAATCTCGTCTTTTTGATTTCTGCACTCTTCTTCGACTTCCCTATAACGATCTCTTCTGTCTCTCTGAACTTCGTTCTGCCCTGGCCCTCTGCGGTTCTATGGCAGCCGGCTCCGATGGCATTCATTATGAGATGCTTCGCCATCTCCCTCCGTGCACGTCTCAGTATTTACCGAGTCTGTATAATCGGATCTGGGAGTCGTTGTCAGTACCTGAGGACTGGCTCGATGCCGTTGTCCTCCCTGTTCGCAAACCAGGGTCTCTGGGAACATTCCCTAAGGACTTTCGCCCTATTGCCCTCACAAGTTGTGTCTGCAAACTCTCTTGAACGTCTGGTTAACGTTCGTCTAATGTAGTTCCTTGAACACCATCACCTCCTCTCCTTCTCAATTTGGTTTCCGCAAGTGCCGCAGCACAACAGATGTCCTGATGAACTTGGAGGTCTATATTCGTACTGCTTTTGCTGCGAAGACCTCCGTTGTTGCCGTCCTTTTTGACCTGGAAAAGGCTTAAGACACCACTTGGCGATGTCATATTCTATCCCAGCTTCATTGTTTTGGCCTTCGTGGTCATCTCCCTCTCTCTTTGCAGCTTCCTCTCTCGTCGTTCCATTCAGGTGAGGCTTGGTACTGCTCTCTCTGCCTCTTTCAGCAATACGAAGGTGTGCCCCAGGGTAGTGTTCTGAGCACTGCTCTTTTTCTGGTTGCCCTCAATGGTCTTCTTTCCTCTCTTCCTTCCGGTGTCTTCTCCACTCTCCATGTCGATAATCTTACCCTTTGCTGTCAGGGTGATGATTCGCCTCTCCTTCAACGTCGGCTTCAACTTGCGATTGATGCCGTGTCCTCTTGGGCCACCGATCATGGCTTCAAGTTCTCTTCAACTAAGACTTATGCCATGACTTTTACTCGAACACGGGTCGTTCCTCGTCCCCCTTTGTCACTTTATGGTCATCCCATTGAGTACAAAGATTCCGCAAAGCTTTTGGGGGTTATTCTTTGACACCCGTTTGTCTTGGTCTCCCCATATCTCTTACCTCCGTGTTGAGTGCTCTAAGGCCCTTGCCCTCCTTCGGGTATTGTCCCATTCTGGTTGGGGAGCAGATAGGCGCACTCTCCTTGCTTTACATTCCTCTCTCGTCCTGTCTAAGCTCGATTATGGTTGCCCTGCTTACTCGTCTGCTTCTCCTTCTACTCTTCGCCGTCTTGATGCTTTGCACCATACTGGGCTGCGCCTCAGTTCTGGTGCCTTTCGTTCGACTCCCGTCCTCAGTTTGAATGTTGACACTGGCTTCCTGTCTCCCTAGGACCGCCGTAATCGCTACTGTTTTCGCTATCTTGCACGATACTTGCAACATCCTTCCTCTCGCCTCTGTCGTGCTTTAACTTTTACCCCTCCTGCGGTTCCTGTTCCTCTTCACCACCTCCCTCTTTGTCCGGTTTTCTCGCTTACAGGATTCTCTTTCCATTCGTATTTCTAATATTTCTCCTAGTGTTCCTTCTTTGCCCCCGCGGAGAGTCCCCCTACCGCAGTTTTATACATCCTTGACCAACATAACTAAAGCTCTTACGCCTCCTACGGGTGTAAAATGGCTTTCCTTGAACACTTTTCTTCTCACTAGCACTCCGTTTCCGTCTTTACTAATGGGTCTAAATCTGCGGACGGTGTTGGCTACTCTGTTGTTTTTCCTGATCACACTTGTATATGTCGCTTACCTCCGGAGACTAGCATCTTCACAGCGGAGCTTTATGCTATTCTCCATGCTCTTCATCTCCAGCTGCTCTCTTGTTGTCAATCTTCCTTTGTATTTGTTGTTGACTCTCGTTGTGCCCTCATGGCTCTTGGGTCCTTTAATCCGGTTCATCCAGTGGTTGTTGAGATCCAGCATTGGCTGTTTCTTGTTCACAGTAAATTTAAGTTGGTTGAGTTTTATTGGGTTCCCAGCCATATTGGCGTCTCTTTAAATGAGCGTGCGGATGCTGCCGCCAGGGAAGCTGTCCGCTATTGTCCCATCTCTCATAAAGGTATTCCTTATTCCGACTTTTACCCGGTTATCCATTCCTCCATCCTTACCCGTTGGCAGGCTTGTTGGTCGTCTGTTACTGGTAACAAACTACGTTCTCTTAAATATTGTGTCCTCGTGGCCGTACTCCTGCCACCGTAACCGGCGATGGGAAACGGCTCTGGTGAGGTTGCATATTGGCCATACTCACTTAACTCATGGTCACTTAATGGAGCACCGCCCTGCTCCTTATTGTCCCTCTTACAGTAATCCATATCCTTGTTGAATGTTCTGACTTCTGGGATGAGCGTGTGTCTTGTTTTCCGACCGTCCCCCGTGGTCACTTGTCTCTTGATAGTATTCTCGGTGACTTGGATACTTTTGATATCGTTTGCCTTATGCGTTTCTGTTCTCGTACTGGCATCCTTGGTGATATTTACCGCCCTCTGATTATCCCTCACATTTGATGGTGCTAAATAACCTTCCCAGTTTGGTGCCTTCTTTTTGATAATTACTTTCTTACTTGGTGATATTTAGCGTGCTCTGATTATCCAGCACATTTGATGGTGCTACCTAGCCTTCCCGGTTTGGTGCCTTCCTTTTGATACTTACTTGTGGCCTTGTGCTCCTGCTGCTGTCCTCACAAATTTTGCTGGACATCTTTTCGTTTTCTTTTTGTTTTGGTTCCTTCCCCCCCCCCCATCTCGTTTCTGATTGTCATTTCCCGCTGACCTTGTGCCTGTACTGTTCATTTTTTTGGCCTTTTTTGGTCCCTAGTGTTTGAGGAGGCATTCTCTTGCATCCGTAGAACTGTAGTGCCCAACGTCGAGAACGAGGGGAACCTTTTGTCAATCCTTCTCTCCTCACTGAGCCCGATCTCGACGGACTGACGTTCTTAAGGTGATGTTTGTGGGGTGTATACTCAAGACTCGCCCCTAGGGGCGGCCCCCAGCATGATCGGCGATAGCTTCTCGTTGGGTGTCCTGGCTCTAATTGTGGCTCCATGGTGAGTGTAAGGGGGGCACATTTGTGAATGAAAGTTTGTTCTTGTCTATATGTTTAAATGTTCCTCTTGTACCCTCTCAGGCTCGTGGGGTGGGCGACCAAGCCCCCGAGTCAGTGTTGGAAGATCGGGCTCTGTAGCCCCTGCTGCATTGGGCCCCGACCTTGCTCCTCCTTTGACCCTCCTGACTACTCACCTCCGCTCCCCTCCTTCCTCTGTGGTTGAGTCGAGCCACAAGCCCCCAGTGGTGACCACCTCGTCCCCTGGCATGGCTCGGTCTCGTTGTAAATACTGCGGCTTTTGTCCCCTCTCTCTGGGGATTCTCAAAGCCATCCGCGCCACGGCCGCACTCGCTCAATTCCTTCTTGTACTGATGCGTATCAGGCCTTGTTTGGTCCCGTTTCATGAGCCAAATACTTTGATCTCCTTCCTCTTGATTCTACACCTGACGATTTTTCCCTCCATAGGCATCTAGTTGATTCTGTAGATGCCACTGTTACCTTCAACCCCAACTGTCTCGGTACACGTGTTGTTGCTGCTGCTCCTCAGGATGCAGCCTCCTGCTTGGCTGCTTTATCCTGCCTTGGTGAGACCCCTGTTCGGGTCTCCAAGAATGCTCGGTTGAATGCCAGTGTTAGCAATATTCTCCTCCCGCCTCGTGTTGCAACCGGTGTTCGAAATCTACGGGACTGCCACGATGATATTCGTCATATCCTCGAAGCCCAGAGCTATTCTGTCCTCCAGGTAGACACGTTTACTCGTCCCCCTCGTGGTCGTCGCCGTCAACCTCTTCGGGTTGTGAAGATTACCTTTGATAGTAGGACCCTTCCGCCCTGTCATTCTTGCTAGTGCCAGATGCTCTGTCCAGGAGAACATTCCCTCTCCCAGGCTCTGTAATAAGTGCTGGAGGTTTGGGCATTGAGTCCTCTACTGCTCCAGTACTGTCTGTCCTGTGTGTGGGGGACGAGGGTCACCAAGTCGGAGTACATTTCTCCCCAGGCTCGCTGCTTCAATTGCGGTGAGGCCCACCCTACCTGCGTGTGTATACATTACAGGCTTGAGGCAGCCGTCCTCAACTTGAAGCACCGGGAACGTTTGTCTTTTTCTGAGGCGAGGCGCCAAGTTCGCCGTCTCCCCCCTTATGCTAACTTCTCTTATGCTCGCGTGTTGTGCGCTCTCTCATCATTCTTCCCACCTTCCTCAGTCTCAGAACCGTATCCGGGCCTTAGACCCAGACACGCCCACTGCCTCCGCTTCTGTTCCTTTGCATTCTGTCCCAGAGGGTCCCCCTCCTACCTCTGTCTGGGGTTCCCCTTCTGGGAACGTCTCTTTGAGTCAGAAGCGCATGCCTAGCTCCTCTCCTTCCTCCTCCCCGGCGGGCTAGAAAACTTTGCTTTTTTTTCTCGCCCCCTACTTCTGACTCTCACTCCATCCCCTCCTGTTTCAACGGTTCCGCCCCCTATTCCTGGTATGGAGGTCTCTTTGGCCCATGCTTCCCTCTCGGTTGCTGCCCTTGCTGAGGTGCACCCCCCTGTTCCTGCCCCTCCTGCTGCTGTCCTGGGCCCTCTGTTGTCCACCCCCCCCCCCCCCCACTTTCTTCTCCAGACCNTTGTTATGATCTTCACTATCACATTTAGTTGTGTCCACTCTGACCATACAGTGGCCCACGTGTTTGTCCTGGCAGTGATCTCGTACCCCTGATCTTGACTAATATGCACTATCGGACACTATCCGTAGTTTTCTAGTTTCAAATTGGTGTGTTGCACTTTGTATTCTCACTGAACACCGAATTTCCCGCGTATCCCTCTGATGTCCGAGATATGAAGCCTTAATGACGAGCGCGACGCAACCCTCCCTCACCGAACGAGAACGTGTGTGTGTGTGACTGGTGGGTGTGTGACTGTGTGTACTGGTGGGTGTTATCTTACCTGTTGGGCTGTGTGTACTGGTGGGGTGTTATCTTACCTGCTGGGCTGTGTGTACTGGTGGGTGTTATCTTACCTGCTGGGCTGTGTGTACTGGTGGGTGTTATCTTACCTGCTGGGCTGTGTGTACTGGTGGGTGTTATCTTACCTGCTGGGCTGTGTGTACTGGTGGGTGTTATCTTACCTGCTGGGCTGTGTGTACTGGTGGGTGTTATCTTACCTACTAGGCTGTGTGTATTGGTGGGTGTTATCTTACCTGCTGGCACTGTGTACTGATGGGGTGTTATCTTACCTGCTGGGCTGTGTGTACTGGTGGGGTGTTATCTTACCTGCTGGGCTGTGTGTACTGGTGGGTGTTATCTTACCTGCTGGGCTCTGTGTACTGATGGGGTGTTATCTTACCTGCTGGGCTGTGTGTACTGGTGGGGTCTTATCTTACATGCTGGGCTGTGTGTACTGGTGGGGTTTATCTTACCTGCTGGGCTGTGTACTGGTGGGGTGTTATCTTACCTGTTGGGATGTGTGTATTGGTGGGGTGTTATCTTACCTGCTGGGCTGTGTGTACTGGTGGGTGTTATCTTACCTGCTGGGCTGTGGGTACTGGTGGGGTGTTATCTTACCTGCTGGACTGTGTGTACTGGTGGGGGTGTTATCTTACCTGCTGGGCTGTGTGTACTGGTGGGTGTTATCTTACCTGCTGGGCTGTGGGTACTGGTGGGGTGTTATCTTACCTGCTGGGCTCTGTGTACTGGTGGGTGTTATCTTACCTGCTGGGCTGTGTGTACTGGTGGGGTGTTATCTTACCTGCTGGGCTGTGTGTACTGGTAGGGTGTTACTTACCTGCTGGGCTCTGTGTACTGATGGGTGTTATCTTACCTGCTGGGCTGTGTGTACCGGTGGGGTGTTATCTTACCTGCTGGGCTGTGTGTACTGGTGGGGTGTTATCTTACCTGCTGGGCTGTGTGTACTGGTGGGGGTGTTATCTTACCTGTTGGGATGTGTGTACTGATGGGGGTGTTATCTTACCTGCTGGGCTGTGTGTACTGGTGGGTGTTATCTTACCTGCTGGGCTGTGTGTACTGGTGGGTGTTATCTTACCTGCTGGGCTGTGTGTACTGGTGGGGTGTTATCTTACCTGCTGGGCTGTGTGTACTGGTGGGGTGTTATCTTACCTGCTGGGCTGTGTGTACTGGTGGGTGTTATCTTACCTGCTGGGCTGTGTGTACTGGTGGGTGTTATCTTACCTGCTGGGCTGTGTGTACTGGTGGGTGTTATCTTACCTGCTGGGCTGTGGGTACTGGTGGGGTGTTATCTTACCTGCTGGGCTGTGTACTGGTGGGGGTGTTATCTTACCTGCTGGGCTGTGTGTACTGGTGGGTGTTATCTTACCTGCTGGGCTGTGTGTACTGGTGGGGTGTTATTATCTACCTGCTGGGCTGTGTGTACTGGTGGGGGTGTTATCTTATCTGTTGGGATGTGTGTACTGGTGGGGTGTTATCTTACGTGCTGGCTGTGTGTACTGGTGGGGTGTTATCTTACCTGCTGGGCTGTGTACTGGTGGGGTGTTATCTTACCTGTTGGCTGTGTGTACTGGTGGGGTGTTATCTTACCTGCTGGGCTGTGTGTACTGGTGGGTGTTATTATACCTGCTGGGCTGTGGGTACTGGTGGGGTGTTATCTTACCTGCTGGACTGTGTGTACTGGTGGGGTGTTATCTTACCTGCTGGGCTGTGTGTACTGGTGGGTGTTATCTTACCTGCTGGGCTGTGGGTACTGGTGGGGTGTTATCTTACCTTCTGGGCACTGTGTACTGATGGGGTGTTATCTTACCTGCTGGGCTGTGTGTACTGGTGGGGTGTTATCTTACCTGCTGGGCTGTGTGTACTGGTGGGGTGTTATCTTACCTGCTGGGCTCTGTGTACTGTGGGGTGTTATCTTACCTGCTGGGCTGTGTGTACTGGTGGGGTGTTATCTTACCTGCTGGGCTGTGTGTACTGGTGGGGTTTATCTTACCTGCTGGGCTGTGTGTACTGGTGGGGTGTTATCTTACCTGTTGGGATGTGTGTACTGATGGGGGTGTTATCTTACCTGCTGGGCTGTGTGTACTGGTGTGTGTTATCTTACCTGCTGGGCTGTGTACTGGTGGGGTGTTATCTTTCCTGCTTGGCTGTGTGTACTGGTGGGGTGTTATCTTACCTGCTGGGCTGTGTGTACTGGTGGGTGTTATCTTACCTGCTGGGCTGTGTGTACTGGTGGGTGTTATCTTACCTGCTGGGCTGTGTGTACTGGTGGGGTGTTATCTTACCTGCTGGGCTGTGTACTGGTGGGGGTGTTATCTTACCTGTTGGGATGTGTGTACTGGTGGGGGTGTTATCTTACCTGCTGGGCTGTGTGTACTGGTGGGTGTTATTATACCTGCTGGGCTGTGGGTACTGGTGGGGTGTTATCTTATTGCTGGACTGTGTGTACTGGTGGTGGTGTTATCTTACCTGCTGGGCTGTGTGTACTGGTGGGTGTTATCTTACCTGCTGGGCTGTGGGTACTGGTGGGGTGTTATCTTACCTGCTGGGCACTGTGTACTGATGGGGTGTTATCTTATCTGCTGGGCTGTGTGTACTGGTGGGGTGTTATCTTACCTGCTGGGCTGTGTGTACTGGTGGGGTGTTACCTTACCTGCTGGGCTCTGTGTACTGATGGGGTGTTATCTTACCTACTGGGCTGTGTGTACCGGTGGGTGTTATCTTACCTGCTGGGCTGTGTGTGTACTGGTGGGGTGTTATCTTACCTGCTGGGCTGTGTGTACTGGTGGGGGTGTTATCTTACCTGTTGGGATGTGTGTACTGATGGGGTGTTATCTTACCTGCTGGGCTGTGTGTACTTGTGGGTGTTATCTTACCTGCTGGGCTGTGGGTACTGGTGGGGTGTTATCTTACCTGCTGGGCTGTGTGTACTGGTGGGGTGTTATCTTACCTGCTGGGCTGTGTGTACTGGTGGGTGTTATCTTACCTGCTGGGCTGTGTGTACTGGTGGGTGTTATCTTACCTGCTGGGCTGTGTGTACTGGTGGGTGTTATCTTACCTGCTGGGCTGTGTGTACTGGTGGGTGTTATCTTACCTGCTGGGCTGTGGGTACTGGTGGGGTGTTATCTTACCTGCTGGGCTGTGTGTACTGGTGGGGGTGTTATCAGCAACAACAGAGGTGTTCAAAGAGCGGCAGCAACAGAGAGGTTTGTTGAACAGCAACAACAGAGGGGTTTGTAGACCAGCAACAACAGAGGCGTTCGTAGAGCGGCAACAACCGAGGGGTTTGTAGAGCAGCAGGAATAGAGGGGTTTGTAGAGCAGCAACAACAGAGATGTTCATAGAGCGGCAACAGCAGAGGGGGTTCGTAGAGCAACAACAACACAGGGGTTTGTAGAGCGGCAACAACAGAGGGACTCGTAGAGCAGCAACAACAGAATTGTTCATACAGTTAAACAACAGAGTGGTTCATAGAGCGGCAACAACAGAGGAATTCATAACAATAAGTGGTCTGATGTTCCCATCACTGAATTACAAAAAAAAATGGTTAAAAATGAAATGAAAATTTGAAAAAATAAAACAATAAACTATACTCACGAAATGAATGGTATGGTAAACAACACAGCTGAATTCCAATGTAATTCACACAAAATATCAAAAAATCATTATATCAAAATGAAAATAAATCAAAATCTATGAAAATTCATTTTATCAATTCAATCAGAAGCATTGAAATGAAATTGTAACATATTTATTATAGCATGTGTGTTACTCTTACATGCAACAGATGGATGGCACTGTTTTTTCAAGAAAAGCATAGTTTTACCTATCACAGGTATGGCATCTATATATATACCTATGAAAGGAACGGTATAGTGAACAACACAGCTCAATTCCAACTCAATGTCACACAAAATAAGTCAATAAAAATAAAATAAATCAAAATCTATGAAAATTCAATATATAAATGCAATCGGAAAAATTGAAATGGAATTGTAACATATTTTGTATATCGTGTGTTGCTCTTACGTGCAACAGACGGAGCTGTTTTTCAAAAAAACGCATGTTTTTACCTGTCACAGTTGGGGCATCTAAATAGTATGTATATAAAAACACACACATATTCGAATGGAATGTTGTGTCAAAATTTCAAAGCAATCGGTGAAGAACTTCCAGAGATTACAGCATGTGTTGCTCTTACATCCTACGGATGGTGCTGTTTTTCCAAAAAAAGCATGTTTTTTCATGTCGCAGGTGAGGCATGTATATAGTAGGTATATAAAAAAACTCGGCTATTCGAATACAATGTTGTGTCAAAATTTCAAAGCAATCGGTAAAAAGGTTTCGATGATTTCCCTCACTTGAAAAACACCTGAAAAACACAGCTTTTCAAGAAAGCGTGTTTTTCTCGTCACAGACGTGACATCTATATAGTATGTATATAAAAACGCGCTCGGACGCGAAGAGAACTTTGTGATAAAATTTCAAGGCAATCGGTGAAGTACTTTCGGAGATTAGAGATTTTGAAGAAACGAACATTTCCATTTTTATTTATATAGATTAGCAGTACCCGGCCACGCGTTGCTGTGGCTTAGCAACGCATGTGCGTTGCTGTGGCTTAGCAACGCATGTGCGTTGCTGTGGCTTAGAAACACATGTGCGTTGCTGGTTCACAGCAACCATTCATCTCCCCCAGTCCTCCCTATCATTCCCCCCTCACCCGTCTCCTCGGCCACCCAACCATGCCCCACTCCCCTGTCCCTTTGTCCTCCCCACCATTCTCCATTCCCGCATCCCCTCGTCCCCACCATCCCAAACTCCCCCGTCCCCTTGTCCTTCCCCACCATTACACCCTCCCTGGTCCCCCTCGTCCTCCCCACCATCTCTCTCTTCTGTCCCCTCGTCATCCCCACCATTTCCCACGCCCTCGTCTGATGCCTTTCCATATGGTCTGATGTTCCGATCAGAAAACTGGGAACATCAAATGATCTGATGTTCCCATCACTGAAATATAAGAAAAACAGTTAAAAATTAAATGAAAATATGAAAAAATATATAAATAAACTATACTCACGAAATAAACAATATGGTAAACAACACAGCTCAATACCAACGCAATTCACACAAAGTAAATAAATCAAAATGAAAATAAATCAAAATCTATGAAAATTCAATTTATCAATGCAATCATTAAAATGAAATTGTAACATATATAGTATAGCATGTGTGATGCTCTTACATGCAACAGATGGCGCTGTTTTTCAAGAAAAGCATAGTTTTTTCCTGTCACAGGTGTGGCATCTATATTTATACTTACAAAATGATCAATATGGTAAACAACACAGCTTATTTCCAACACAATATCACACAAAATAATTCACTACAAAATATAATAAATCGAAATCTATGAAAATAAAATTTATCAATGCAATCGGAAACATTGAAATGGAATTCGTGAGATATTTAGTATAGTGTGCATGTTGCCATTATGTGCAACAGATGGCGCTGTTTTTCAAAAACGCATGTTTTTACCTGTCACAGCGGTAGCATCTATATAATAGGTATATAAAAAGACGTGCCAATTCGAATTTAAAGTTGTGTCAAAATTTCAAAGCAATCGGTGAAGAGTTTTCAGAGATTACAGCATGTGTTGCTCTTAAGTCCAACAGATGGCGCTTTTTTCAAAGAAAGCATGTTTTTCCCTGTCACAGTGAGGCATGTATTAAAGACACGCCTATTCGAATGCGATGGTGTGTCAAAATTTCAAAGCAATCGGTAAAGAGGTTTTGAAGATATCCCTCACATGAAAAACACATGAAAAAAATTCTTTCCGAAAAAACATGTTTTTTTAAACCGTCACAGACGTGACATCTATATAGTATGTATATAAAAACCTGCTCGGATGCAAATGGAACGTTGTGTGAATAACGGGCTTGGAGAAATCTTCTAAGTTGCGCCAAGAGGAACTGGTAAAAGCTTCCTAATTAGATTGATTCTGGCAGCATTTCGATCCCAAAATG
>WNGS01052772.1:239622-249927 GCA_020271785.1 Procambarus virginalis
AGGTGGAACTGAGTGCCTAAATGAGCCACAGAGATATTAGAAAGAATTTTTTAGTGTCAGAGTAGTTGACAAATGGAATGCATTAGGCAGTGATGTGGTGGAGGCTGACTCCATACACAGTTTCAAGTGTAGATATGATAGAGCCCAATAGGCTCAGGAACCTGAACATCAGTTGATTGACAGTTGAGAGGCGGGACCAAAGAGCCAGAGCTTAACCCCCGCAAGCGCAAATAGGTGAGTACAAATAGGTGAGTACACACACATTTCCAGGAAGTACCTGTAGCACCTGTCCAACTCCCATATATCAATTAACTGGTAGGTGAACTGGTGTAACAGGTGAAACAAACTCTGCTCATTTGTTTCTGCCTCGGACGGGATTCGAACCCGAGCCCTTAAAACTACGACCCCCGAGAGCTGTCCACTCAGCCGCGTGGCCCCTAGTGTGTGTGTGTACTCACCTAATTGTGTGTGTGTACTCACCTAATTGTGTGTGTGTACTCACCTAATTGTGCTTACCTAATTGTGCTAGCGGGGGTTGAGCTTTGGCTCTTTGGTCCCACCTCTAAACTGTCAATCAACTGGTGTACAGATTCCTGAGCCTACTGGGCTCTATCATATCTACATTTGAAACTGTGTATGGAGTCAGTCTCCACCACATCACTTCCTAGTGCATTCCATTTACTAACTACTCTGAAACTGAAAAAGTTCTTTCTAATGTCTCTGTGGCTCATTTGGGTACTCAGCTTCTACCTGTGTCCCCTTGTTCGCGTCCCTCCAGTGTTGAATAGTTCATCCTTGTTTACCCGGTCGATTCCCCTGAGGATTTTGTAGGTTGTGATCATGTCCTCCTTACTCTTCTGTCTTCCAGTGTCGTAAGTTGCATTTCCCGCAGCCTTTCCTCATAACTCATGCCTCTTAGTTCTGGGACTAGTCTAGTAGCATACCTTTGGACTTTTTCCAGCTTCGTCTTGTGCTTGACAAGGTACGGGCTCCATGCTGGGGCCGCGTACTCCAGGATTGGTCTTACATATGTGGTGTACAAGATTCTGAATGATTCCTTACACAGGTTCCTAAACGCCGTTCTGATGTTAGCCAGCCTCGCATATGCCGCAGACGTTATTCTCTTTATGTGGGCTTCAGGAGACAGGTTTGGTGTGATATCAACTCCTAGATCTTTCTCTCTGTCTGTTTCATTAAGTACTTCATCACCTATTCTGTATCTTGTGTCTGGCCTCCTGTTTCCACTGCCTAGTTTCATTACTTTGCATTTATTCGGGTGGAACTTCAACAGCCATTTGTTGAACCATTCACTCAGTCTATCTAGGTCATCTTGTAGCCCCCTACTATCATCCTCTGTTTCAATCCTCCTCATAATTTTTGCATCATCAGCAAACATTGAGAGGAACGAATCTATACCCTCTGGGAGATCATTTACATATATCAGAAACAGTATAGGTCCAAGGACTGACCCCTGCGGGACTCCACTTGTAACGTCTCGCCAATCTGAGACCTCACCCCTCACACAGACTCGTTGTCTCCTGTTGCTTAGGTACTCCTCTATCCACCGGAGTACCTTCCCTTTCACTCCAGCCTGCATCTCCAACTTTCGCACTAGCCTCTTGTGTGGCAATGTATCAAAGGCTTTCTGACAATCTTCGTGTGTCTTTTTCTTTCTTTCTTTGTGTGTATGTGTGTGTGTGTGTGTGTGTGTGTGTGTGTGTGTGTGTGTGTGTGTGTGTGTGTGTGTGTGTGTGTGTGTGTGTGTGTGTACTCACCTAATTGTGCTTCCGGGGGTTGAGCTTTGGCTCTTTGGTCCCGACATCTGTGTGTGTGTGTGTGTGTGTGTGTGTGTGTGTGTGTGTGTGTGTGTGTGTGTGTGTGTGTGTGTGTGTGTGTGTGTGTGTGTGTGTGTGTGTGTACTCACCTAATTGTGCTTCCGGGGTTGAGCTTTGGCTCTTTGGTCCCGACATCTGTGTGTGTGTGTGTGTGTGTGTGTGTGTGGTGTGTGTGTGTGTGTGTGTGTGTGTGTGTGTGTGTGTACTCACCTAATTGTGCTTCCGGGGGTTGAGCTTTGGCTCTTTGGTCCCGACATCTGTGTGTGTGTGTGTGTGTGTGTGTGTGTGTGTGTGTGTGTGCGTGTGTGTGTGTGTGTGTGTGTGTGTGTGTGTGTACTCACCTAATTGTGCTTCCGGGGTTGAGCTTTGGCTCTTTGGTCCCGACATCTGTGTGTGTGTGTGTGTGTGTGTGTGTGTGCGAGATATTCACCTAGTTGTACTCACCTAGTTGTGTTTGTGGGGCTTGAGCTTCGGCTCTTTGGTCCCACTTCTCAACCGTCTATCAACTGATGTACAGATTCCTGAGCCTACTGGGCTCTATCATATGTACATCTGAAACTATGTATGGAGTCTGCCTCCACCACATCACTTCCTAATTCAATACTTTGTTGGCCACCTTAACATAATTAACTTGCTAATTTGTTAACACTGAAAAAGTTTTTCCTAAAGTCCTTGTTGCTCATTTGGGTACTAAGATTCCACCTGGATCCCTTTGTTCGCGTACCACCCGTGTTAAACAGTTTATATTTATCTTTCCTGACAATTCCTTTGAACATTTTATCGGTGGTGATCATAGCTTCCCTAACTCTTCTGTCTTCCAGTGTCGTGAGGTTTAGTTCCAGTAGTCTTTCCTTGTAGCTCATACCCTCAGATAAGGGACTAGTCTACTGGCATACCTCTAAACTTTGTTATAATTTCGTTTTGCGTTTGATCACGTATGGACTCCATGATGGAGACGCATACTCCAGTAATGGTCTGACATATGAGGTACACAAGGATCTGAATGATTACTTACTCAAGTTTCTGAAGGCAGATCTTATGTTTGCAAGCCTTGCATATGCTGTGGATGATATTCTTTTGATGTGGGCATCAGTAGACAGGTCCCCAGGGCTATATGCAACTGAAAACTCACACCCCAGAAGTGACTCGAACCCATACTGCCAGGAGCAACGCAACTGGTATGTACAGGGATGCCTTAATCTGCTTAATCCGTGTGCCGGCGGGGAAGTGGTTCAAATAGCTTCGGCTATCGGCTAAAATGTAATTTGTATTACATTTTCAAAGACTTAATTTACACACAAATTCTTCGTACTTATACTCTATTGGATGAGGTGATATGGTACAAAAGTTTTGGGTGAGGTAACAAACACAAGACAGAACACGAAACAATGGGAATAAAATAGATAAGTGAACATATGAATGGAAGTAACTGCAGAAGGCTTATTGGTCCATACTTCCTATTGCTGCTTCCATATTGCTTCGGGGTCATGAAGTAGGTAGAATATAGTTGTGCATTAATTGGTTGTTGATTGCTGGTGTTGACTTTTGATGTGTAGTGCCTCGCTGATGTCAAGCCCCTTGATATTGCTGTACCTATCAATGATTTCTGCGTTGTTTGTTAAGATTTCTCTGGTGATGGTCTGGCTGTGAGAAGAGATTATATGTTCCTTGATGGCTCCCTGTTGCTTATGCATTGTTAGTCGCCTGGAAAGAGACGTTGTTGTCCTGCCTATATACTGAGTTCTCTGGGGCTTACAGTCCCCAAGTGGGCATTTAAAGGCATAGACGACGTTGGTCTCCTTCAAAGCGTTCTGCTTGGTGTCTGGGGAGTTTTTCATGAGTAGATTGGCCGTTTTTTTGGTTGTATAATACATTATCAATTGTATTTTCTGATTTTTGTCTGTTGGGATGACGTTCCTATCAACAATATCTTTCAGAACCCTTTCCTCCGTTTTATGAGCCGTTGAAAAGAGGTTCCTGTAAAATAGTCTAAATGGGGGTACAAGTGTTGTGTTGGTTGACTCTTCAGAAGTTGCATGGCGTTTTACCTTTCTTTTTATGATGTCTTCAACGACACTGTTAGAGAAGCCGTTGTTGACTAGGACTTGCCTTACCCTACAGAGTTCTTCATCGATTTCTTTCCATCCTGAGCTGTGGCTTAGAGCACGGTCGACATAAGCGTTGACAACACTCCTATTGTACCTGTCTGGGGAGTCACTATTGGCATTGAGGCACATTCCTATGTTTGTTTCTTTGGTGTAGACTGCAGTATGGAAGCCTCCGCTTCTTTCCATGACTGTTACATCCAGAAAGGGCAGCTTCCCATTGTTCTCCATCTCGTAAGTGAAACTCAACAGAGAATTCTGCTCAAATGCCTCCTTCAGCTCCTGCAGATGTCTGACATCAGGTACCTGTGTAAAAATGTTGTCAACATACCTGTAGTATATGGCCGGTTTCAAGTCCATGTCAACTAAGACCCTCTGCTCGATGGTGACCATGTTGTAGTTCGCAAACAGGACACCTAGGGGAGAACCCATGACGACCCCATCTACTTGCTTATGCATGTGCCCATCTGGGCTCACGAAGGGTGCCTCTTTAGTGCAGGCTTGGAGCAGTTTCCTCAGTATGCTTTCTGGCATGTCAAGAGGAGTGCAAGCCGGGTCACGATACACTCTGTCTGCTATCATCCCGATTGTCTCGTCCACAGGTACGTTTGTAAATAGTGACTCCTCATCTAACGAGGCGCTTATCCCCCGTGGCCCGTGCTCCACATGAATATTAATATGGTACTAAATGTATTAAGGTATTAAAATGGTTCACAAACAAATGAATGAGATCATTAGTAGCATAGTATGATGCCTACGGCAGGATATTGGCACATGGACACTGACTGACATCGATGAAGACCTCCGCAATAGAATCGTCCTAAACCTCGACGAACTTGCGGAGCGGCACCTCCGTAACACTGAGACGAGGATAGTCAAGAATCATCATCATTATTCGGAGGTTCCATTATGGTTCCTATACCCAGGGATGGTTTCTTAAATCTCGCCAGAGTCAACCTCACCGAAGACCAAATACTTTCTTAAATCTGGGAATAAACTGTCACGTTATGACCAGACGGAGTGAGTGGTCCGGAAAGTAGAGTTAGAAATCTTACTAGATGATATATTCGAGCTTGAGAACCAAAGGAAGGTAACCACTAAAGACACTCTGCAAGCTGAACTGATCGTGGAAGGAGGGAAGACCCGAGGGAGATACAAGAGCACTATACTGACCCCGGAGCTCAGAGCGGCAGCTAAGAGCCTCCGTGATGACAAGGACGTGGTAGTAAAGAGCGGCGACAATTTACCAATATACGTCATCCTGGAAAGAGATGAGTACATTGCTAAAATGAACCTCATCCTTTCCGATCAATAAAAATTCCTGAAGGTCTCGAGGTCAACAGCCGAATTAAACACGAAAGTAAAGAAAGTGATCGAAACTGTCAGTGCGAAAAAAGTCCGTACTGTACCTATCAAAAATCACTGGAGAATACAAAACCGACTATGCATATGGTAACGTCAAAACCCACAAACCTAGGAACCTACTGAGGACAATCATCAGCCAGATACCAACGCCCACGTACAAGCTGGCTAAGCGACTCAACTCGATGTTGACACCCTACGTACCGAGTGCGTTTAGCCTAAGATCGCCAAAGGAGTTCGTTGACCTGTTGAGAGGATCACGGGCCGCAGGTGTAAGAGCCTCTAGGCGTGGAGTCACTGTTCACTAATGTGCCCGTGGACGAGACTATTGGAATGATGATGGAGAGAGTGTATCGAGATCCGACTAGCACTCCTCTGGACACACCAGAGAACATATTAAGAAAACTGATTGAAGCCTGCACGAAAGAGGTACCCTTCTTAAGTCCTGACGGACACGTGTATAAGCAAGTGGACGACGTCGCCATAGGCTCCCCGCTGGGTGTCTTGTTCACGAACTTTTACATGAGTTCTATTGAGCAGAAAGTTCTGGTCGGGTTAGATCTAAAAACCCGCCATCTATTGTACGTATGTCGACGATATATTTGTACAAGTCTGGATACCGACCGACTGTTGCAGTTGAAGGAAGCTTTCGAGCAAAGCTCATTTTCAAATTTCACTTACGAGACGGAGAGTGAGGGTTAGCTGCCCTTCTTAGATGTAGCAGTCACTGTTGTAGAACATGCTATTTTCAGAATTTCATGTAATTTTATATTCTGCATTAACAGACGTCAGTTCGTCAGGGAAGCTGGAAATATTTTTAATAAATAATGGGAGCTGCAGAAGGGTTGATAAAGAAATTTTAGATAAATAAAATTCATTGAATTAAATAAAGAAATAAACCTCACCGTGTTTTTACGGTGAGGTTTGACAATTTCTGTCAATTACATCCCTCATATTCTTTTTTATCTCTCTTTTGGTATTGGTAAATGTATTTTAATGTATACTACATGTCTTCCCCTTGGGACCGATTATTGTCAGAAGCTGTACTTTAGCTTTAACATCTACTACGGCTCACCTAGCCCGTGCTATCTGGAACTTCTTGTTCCAGGTAGCGAATCTTTAACAACATTCTTACTAATGATTTCGTTACTTCTGTATCATTGCGAACACTAAACAAATCCACAAGGGCCATGATGAGGATTCGAACCTACGCGCTGGATGTTCCCAGACGCGCTCTAGTCAGCTGCACCACGACATGGTAAAAAGAACTGCACCTGTAACCATTACTCACAATTATTGGTCGATGTTCTAGTTGATGGTGTAAGAGTTGACAAGAAGAAGAGGAAGGACCAGCAAGTCGCCCATATATTCTGACGATCCTTCCCCATATCCGTCGGTATATTAACAGTCAACCAACTGACAGTGAGATCTTCAGCCATCAAAAAGATGAAATCAAATATTATTAATATTAATAAGCTTCTTCGCTTGTAATCAGCCGATTCTGAGACGAGTGTGGACCCGAACCGTATCCCACTCAGTACTTGGGAGGAGCAGTGAGACAGGAGACAGTCATAGGAAGCAGCTGGGGAGGGGGGGGGGGTAGCGGACGGAGCATTAAGGCAGGAGACAGAGGAAGCAGCAGCAGCAGCTGGGGGGGGGGAAGAGAGTCGGGGGAGGAGCAGATGTGTCGACACTATGACATTACTGCTCCGTCTTGGGAGACAAAGGCATCAGATGGGACTTGGAATTGTGCACTGACAACTGGAGCATCACGAGAGATGGTAAAGGAAGGAGAGAGAGAGAGAGAGACAGAGAGAGAGAGAGAGACAGAGAGAGAGAGAGAGAGAGAGAGAGAGAGAGAGAGAGAGAGAGAGAGAGAGAGAGAGAGAGAGAGAGAGAGAGAGAGAGAGAGAGAGAGAGAGAGAGAGAGAGAGAACTTACCATTTTAAGCTATGACTCTAACTTAAAGGTTAAGCTGTACAGGTTCCTGAGCCTTATGGGCACTATCATATCTACATATGAAACTGTGCATGAAGTCTGTCTCCACCACATCACTTCCTACTGCATTCATTTGTTAACTACTCTAACGCTGAACAATTTTTTCTGGGTCTCTGTGGCTCATTTGGGTACAAAGTTCCATCTGTGTCTCGTTGTTCGTGCCCAACTTGTGCTATATAATTTGTCTTTGTCTACCCTATCAATTCATCTGAGAACCTTGCAGGGAGCAATCATGTCTCCCGTAACTCCTCTGTCTTCTAGTGACGTTAAGTTCAATTCCAGTCGTCTTTCCTCTTAGGTTGACACCTGGTTGATGGAGTTTTGGGAGTTCTTCTACTCCCAAGCCCGAACCGAGGCCAGACTTGACTTGTGAGAGTTTGGTCCACCAGGCTGTTGCTTGGAGCGGCCCGCAGGCCCACATACCCACCACAGCCCGGTTGGTCCGGCACTCCTTGAAGGAAACAATCTAGTTTCCTCTTGAAGATGTCCACGGTTGTTCCTGTAATATTTCTGATGCTCGCTGGGAGGACGTTGAACAACCGTGGGCCTCTGATGTTCATACAGTGTTCTCTGATTGGGCTCACAACACCAAGGCTTACAACACCAAGGCTCACACACCAAAGCTCACAACCCAAGGCTCACAACACCAAGGCTCACAACCCCAAGGCTCACACTCCAAGGCTCACAACCCCAAGGCTCACAACCACCCTAAGGCTCACAACACCAGGCTCACAACCCCAAGGATCACAACCCCAAGGCTCACAACCACCCTAAGGCTCACAACACCAAGGCTCACAACCCAAGGATCACAACCCTAAGGCTCACAACCACCCTAAGGCTCACAACCCCAAGGCTCACAACCCCAAGGATCACAACCCTAAGGCTCACAACCACCCTAAGGCTCACAACCCCAAGGCTCACAACCCCAAGGATCACAACCCCAAGGCTCACAACCACCCTAAGGCTCACAACACCAAGGCTCACAACACCAAGGATCACAACCCTAAGGCTCACAACCACCCTAAGGCTCACAACCCCAAGGCTCACAACCCCAAGGATCACAACCCTAAGGCTCACAACCACCCTAAGGCTCACAACCCCAAGGCTCACAACCCCAAGGATCACAACCCCAAGTCTCACAACCACCCTAAGGCTCACAACCCCAAGTCTCACAACCACCCTAAGGCTCACAACACCAAGCCTCAAAATTAATTCCTCCTGGGATCTGTTCTGTGCTGGGACTAGATATTGTGGCACGTTTCTTAGGTCCAATGCCTTTCTTGACCTAGCATTACATGGTTATCTGGTAGTTCCTTAGCAAATGGTGTGGTAGTTCCTAGGAAAGAACCACCACACGAGCTAAGAATCGTTAGCTAAGGGAACTTAGAAAAACTTAAAAACATCCTGTTTCCGATAATATTAAAGAAAAATTTATCATTGCTCACCCCGCAAGCCTGATGGTCCCGGAGGTAGTTGAAAGTGTCCGGGTAAACTCCGCAGAGTTTCACCCTCCATTTTTTCTTTTCTTTTCTTTATTGATCTCCAAACTGCCTTTGATACAGCAAACAGAGAAATAATCCTAGAACAGCTAGCCTCTTTTGGAGTTAAGGGAAGACTGTTGACATGGCTCAGGGGTTACCTGAGTAACAGAACCGCCTCAGTCCTTTTCAAGGGGGTCAAAAGTAAACTTTGTGCACGCTTTGAGTTGGGTACACCCCAGGGTGGAGTGCTAAGTCCTACACTGTTCAATGTTCTGATGCATAAATTAACAATTGATATTCCCACACTACCTGATGAAGCCGTTATTTGTTATGCCGATGATATATGCATTGTTGCAAATTCCCAAACTAGACTGCAAGCTCTACTTGATTCATTCGCTGCTAAAAGCATTGAATGTGGTCTGTTATCTCTATAACTAAATCCAGAGTTCTCCATCCCCGAGAGAATACTCGTGTCCCTATAACTTTCAAGGTCAACAACCAGAACATTGAAACGTGTAGGCAGCACAAATACCTTGGAGTTGGTATTAACAGTGACATTGTAAATGATCTACTCTGTAGGTTAAAAGAAAGACTAAAACCATTGAAAACACTTACTGGTAGGAATATTGTATCAATATTAAATATGCTAGACTATTCTATATGATGTTTGTTAGATCTCTCGTTGATTATAATGCTCTGCACTTAATTAATTTCCCCTCCTCTGTGTTGGAGAAACTTGAAGTAGTACAGAATGAGGCCATGAGGATAATTCTTGGTGCCCAAGATGCACAAGAATCATCAACATGCGGGAAGAACTAGCTTCCAACCATACAAGAGAGAATAATGCACGTCAACACCACCTTTGCCTTAAAGTCATGAGAGACCCACATCTCCTGCATTGCTCAGAGACAAATTATTAGTGCTGTTAACACCCTATTGACCGGTGCCGATATACCAACTCTCTCCTTTTATGATAAATGGCTGAGGAACAGTGCTTACAATCTCCTCATACTTAACATCCCTTTAAGTGCAATCTACCTATCTCTGATATTCCTCTTTATCTGTACCCCACCATTCAAGTATCATACACACCTGTCACCAAGAAAGATAATGAGAATCTTGCTCTTCTCAAAGCTGTCACTCTTGAAACAATTGCCTCCTCCATCGAGAGTTTAAGATCTCACGAGCACTGTGTCTACACCGACGGCTCAGTCCAATCCTCTACTGGACGGACTGCAGCAGCATGTAGGTTTATAGAAATAATATTTGCACAAAGACTGTCAGTGTCAGGTTAAACAACTGGCTGACCTCCACACAAGCAGAACTAGCAGCATTACACTTAGCTACCAGTACATTAAAAAACATTTCAGGAGGAATAATATTCTGTGATTCAAAGTCTGCTCTTCAAGCAATCGAAAACTTCTTTGGAAGATCGATAGCAAGAACCTCATACTCCCAATATAAAAGACCTAATGATGCACAGAGTAAGGGTCTCGAATTTCCTTGTATGGATACCTTCCACAT
>WNGS01052773.1:0-10134 GCA_020271785.1 Procambarus virginalis
GTGTCCTATGGATCTGGTAAAACTGTAATGCTTATATGAATGGAGTCAAATTAACTACACAAAATTGGGGGGTTACATGCTAAAAGATTAATACATCCCTAGCATTATTCTGGTGCTGGTTCTTCACCAGAGTAATTAAATGTGGGAGTAAAAATATAGAATATAATATTGATGGAGGTAAATGCACCTCAATACTACTGAAATGTTGAGCAACATCAGTAAAACAAAGGGTTAGTATCATTGATCTCTTTAGGAGATCACTACTGTAACTATGAAGTTATTGCTACTGATGAAAATGGACAGCTTAGCTGTGAATCTAGAAGTAATCAGTTGCTACGCTCCACCGACGACGTGTTGCATAGGGCAAAATGTTGCACAGAACGGTGGGGGAAGCCTAGCACCTCGGTTGAAGTCGCCTTGGTACTGAAAGCAATTACATTGTAGAAATCTTCTACACCATAGGTAATTACATTTACATCCTAAATCATGAGGATGACGGTAGTAAATTATCAGCTAATGTCTGAACAATTTGTATCATAGAAATAAACTGATAATCATATAATTAATGGCAAATTTAAATAAGACACGTACTATATTTTGTTGGTTTGCATTCGGCCTAACGACTGCCAACCTAAATGTTAAAAGTGGCCACATAATAACAAAAAGGGTAAACTTAGCAGCCGAGCCTCGTGTCGTTGATGTGAAGACTTGAGCAACTCTTCGTCCTCCAGCTGCTGCTTGAAAGACGTTGACTCTGGAGATGCTCGTATAATAATCTATGACACGGCTATGTTGTGCCAGATAACGCGGCACCGCTCAACTGATCGTGGGAGCGAAATAAATAGGTCGAAACACCTCTGCTACACGCTGTTAATGGCGTCCGTGCTCTCGTTCACGTGTCAAGTGACGCTCTCCCTTCTTCCTCCTGCTCCTTATTGCGCATGCGCGGCTTTCGAGCGTAAATGAATATGTATTTATTACAATTGACTAAGGAAGGAAGAGGTAATAGCAAGTATTAATATCACATTAAATTCTTCTACGATAAAATAGAAGTTCTAGTAACATAAATTGGCTTACTAAAAGTTGTGCAGCCAATCGAGGAAATTAAAGTAAATCATTTGCATCAAGTAATTTCCTCTAGAATGCATAAATGTTAGTTAAATAAGGGAGCTCCAGTAAGTAATAGTATACTACAAATCAAAGTTAACTATTTTTTAGTAAATGAAATGATAAACTGGACTCTTGTTACAAATCCAACTAAATGTGGAGAAAATTCATGTTGCTGCCTGTTGTTCCTCACGTACTAGGAAGAATTTGGCAATGAATAAATCATGATAATGATTAAATTTATAAGTTAGTAATTTTAGTAACTACTTTGGTTATATAAATACAATGATGTATAGAACTGTTGGTTATTTCCAACAGGGGGGACATGATCACCACATTTAAGATTCTGAAGGGAATTGATAGGGTAGATAAAGACAGGCTTTTTAACACAAGGGGCACACGCACAAGGGGACATAGGTGGAAACTGAGTGCCCAAATGAGCCACAGAGATATTAGAAAGAACTTTTTTAGTGTCAGAGTGGTTACCAAATGGAATGCATTAGGAAGTGATGTGGTGGAGGCTGACTCCATACACAGCTTCAAGTGTAGATATGATAGAGCCCAGTAGGCTCAGGAATCTGTACACCAGTTGATTGACAGTTGAGCGGCGGGACCAAAGAGCCAAAGCTCAACCCCCGCAAGCACAATTAGGTGAGTACAATTAGGTGAGTACACACACACACACACACACACACACACACACACACACACACACACACACACACACACACACACACACACACACACACACACACACACACACACGCACACACACACAGTGATACAGTGTGTGTATCACTGTGTGTGACACTGTGTATCACACACACACACACACACACACAGTGAGATATGATCACAACCTACAAAATCCTCAGAGGAATCGACCGGGTAGACAAGGACAAACTATTCAACACTGGGGGGACGCGAACAAGGGGACACAGGTGGAAACTGAGTACCCACATGAGCCACAGAGACGTTAGAAGGAACTTTTTCAGTGTCAGAGTAGTTAACGGATGGAATGCATTAGGCAGTGATGTGGTGGAGGCTGACTCCATACACAGCTTCAAGTGTAGATATGATAGAGCCCAGTAGGCTCAGGAATCTGTACACCAGTTGATTGACAGTTGAGAGGCGGGACCAAAGAGCCAAAGCTCAACCCCCGCAAGCACAAATAGGTGAGTACAAATATGTGAGTACAGTTCAGCCAGCCGCGCAGGGAGGGTCACTGGGGTCAAGCGCTACAATAAACGCCAATATTGTTGGGTTAATTAAGGCTTCAGTGACAGATCACAGATCTAGGGGTATCACAAAACGTATAACCGCTGCGAATAGGAAAGAAAAAATACAGTGCTATCACTAGAACTTTGTGTTAAACAGTGAATTCACCAGACAGGCCACGTGGGAAGCCCACGAGGCTTTGTTTACATATTGGGTCAAATGATCAGTGGTACAGTGAATTGGTCAACTGTAACACAACAGACACACTGATACAGTGTGATTTGAGATTTGTGTTAGATAGAAAAGAACCGCCGTCACCAATGTACTGGATTAGTGAATCACCACGTGGGAAACGACGACGGAGCACTTCGTCACCCAGCATTGTAATTATTCACCTGGTTGTGTGAGCGGGAGGCTGACAGGTAGGTACCCCTCTCTGGTCAATTCTTCAGGTGTACAGAGGTAAAATATTACCAAATTCTTGTTCAGTATATCAGATACATTTAAAATATCAAAGTGGCTCATTTTGGGTTGAGGTTGACATTTTACGGGACCCCCGTAACGCACGCACGCACGCATGCACACGTACGTTTGCAAACACATATGCACGCACATGCAAAAACAAACACACGCACACGCACTCACACAAGGAACCGCATGGCGGCGAGGATACGTGGAGAGCCAAACTAGTTAGTTTAGTTCATTTATTATGCACCCCATACCCATCTTGTGGGCGGTAGTGGAAAGGGTTACAGAGGCACATAATGGGCTCAGGGACTGAACCCCACAATTCATTTAGCTAAGCAAGTTACAATCTTGATGAGCTAGTTACAAAATTCAATATAAGTCGTCACATCAACAATGGGTTCGAGATCGACCTCAAGTACAGGTTCTAAATTAAGCAACTGACATATGTGGAGAGCTAGTGTCAAAATTTATATGTTTGTCCTGCACACCGCCTCCCATCCAGTGGGTAGCGGTGGATAGGTTACAATCACTCAGTTACTACCTACAGTTAGCAAACTGGGGATATTTGGCTAGAATTTCTGGTAGCAGATCATTTTGAATGAAAATTTACACATCACTGGAACATTGGTTATAGAATTGTCTCTAAATTCACGTATGTTTTCGCACTCCATCACATAGTGACGGAGGGTGTGGGAATAATTTTGTTGACACAGTTTACATTTGGTTAGGTTTACATTAGCAAATAATGAGAATTCCCAGAGATACTTGTAACCGAGTCTAAGCCGAGCAGCAGTAACATCTAGAAGTCTGCTGATTTTATTGGATGATCCATAGATGTGGGGCTCCTCTTGCATGATAGTATGATGATAGATGGAATTACTGGTGTCAATTTCACTTTGTCTCAGATCTACAAGATCTTGTTGAAGTTCTCGGTGTACTGCTGCTCTCAGATTGCTCATTGACAATCCAAGGTTACACTCAACGGCTCCTTTAAAGGCAGATTATTTGGCTAACTTATTAGCTCTATCATGCATTCGGAGGCCAACATGAGATGGAGACCACATGAAATGGACTCTGTTACCATCCTTAATAATTTTGTTGTATTTGTGTCTAGCTTCGGACATGAGCATGTTACAGTTATGTCTTAAAGAGTTGAGAGCATTTAAGGATGATAAGGAGTCACTTACAATTAATGTATCAAGTTTGGAGACTTGTAAACATTTCAGTGCAAGGAGCAAGGCAAATAGTTCAGTCTGAAGGGTAGAGGCCCAGTTGTTTATACGGACTCCCCACTCAAAGTACAAGCCATCGCCCATTGTCAGAACAACTGCACTTCCAGCTGCACCCGTGGTGCGGTGTAGGGAACCATCAGTGTATATGATTTGAGAGAGAGAATGCTCTGTGGACACAGCATCAATATGGCTTAAGGCGTTGAGCTTTGCCTCAAGACGAAGCTTGGGCTGATCTCTAATTTGCTTCTTGGGTGGAAAGGGAGGGATTAAAACTGGAAAGGGTGTAACCTCCCACGGTGCAGGAAAGTGCCGTTGTTGTTTCTCTTGGTACAAATCATGAACCTGATACATTCTGAGTTGAGTTCCAGTTTTTGTTATCCATTTGGAACAATGCTGATCTTCAATAAAGTAATTCTGGAGGGCTTCTGTGCAAGGATTAGGATGAGTTAGCCTAAGCATTTTTATACCAATTTGACAGTTAATTTCAGTAACACGATCAACAACGCTCAGAATATTAAGTTCCTTTCTCATATTAAGTATCTTTGTGGTACGAGGGCACCCAAGGATTATCCTCAAGGCTTCGTTCTGCAATTTTTCAAGCCCTCCAAGCTTTCTTTCAGGCATCAAAACAAGCAGAGGTGCAGCATAATCCACTAAAGATCTGATGTATGCAAGGTACATCATTTTGACAATTCTGACATTGGCACCATAGCCTGAGTGATAACCTGCAACAGCCTTGAGAGCTCGGAGCCTCTCTTTATACTGACGACAGAGTCTGAATACAACAGGACCATACAGTGGCACCTCAAGGCCAAGGTATTTGAATCTGTTTACATAGTCAAGCTGGGAGCCATCAGACAGTTGCATCTTGCGAACAGCTCCTCCCTGCCTGGGTGGGCGCCGATTTAGTATCTTTGTTTTCTCTGCTGAGATAATTAAACCTAGGTCCTGACATGAGTCTAATACAGAGTTAAGAGTGTTCTGCGTGTTAGCATACCCAGTGGTGTGTATCATTATATCATCAGCATAGCTAATGATGTGGACGTTGGGTTTGCTCGGTATAGAGTTTAACAGCGTGTTTATTAAGATATTAAATAAGGTAGGACTGAGGACACCACCCTGCGGGGTACCTAGTTCAAAGTCTCTTGTTACACTCCTATGCCCCTGGAAAAATACAGATGACTTCCTGTTGGATAAGTAACCCCTGATCCAACAAAGAAGCCGACCACCAATATTCATTCTTGCAAGCTCACTCAAGATAACATGTCTATTTGCAATATCAAAGGCAGACTTAAGATCTAGGAAGGTGGTATATGACTTTTCAGTGTGCAGGGTAAGAAAGGTGGTGATGCAATGATGCACACTCCTTCCATGCATGAAGCCATATATCTGGGGGGATAGCATGGTTCTTATTCTATGGAGGAGACGGTTTAGGACCATTCTCTCGAATGTTTTGCAAATGCAGCTAGTAAGGGAAATTGGGCGGAAAGCATTCTCTTGATTTGGCTTGGGAATTGGAATGATTATACTGTTGGTCCAAGAGATAGGAAGTTCCCCAGTAACATAGCTCATATTATACAGCTCAAGCAGGGGATTCCCTGGTACTAAAGGGAGCAGACGCAATATGTCATAAGTCATACCATCTTCACCGGGAGATGTGGCTTTGCCTTTGTTTAGGGCCGCGAGTAATTCAAACTCAGTAAATGGCACGTTGCATTCATCTTCCTTGTGGAGCATGAAGTCAACGAGCCTTTCTCGATCTCCGTAACCAGCATTTAATCTGAACTGTATGTCTGGGGAAGATTATTGAAGCTAGAGGTGGTTGCCCAAGCATCGACTAACTCGTTTGCTCTGTGTAGAGGGTGAGGGTGTGCTACTTGGCCGATCTTATCGCCTTTAATTCTTTTAATATCCTTCCATGCCTGGCTGTGGGGGGTATGAGAGTTGAGACTGTTAACAAAAGTTTCCCAGTTATCTTGCCTGAGCTCTGTCATGCGCTCCCTCGCCTAGACTAGGGCTTTCTGAAAGAGCTTGAGCATTGCTGGCGTACGTGTTTCCCTATATGCAAGCCCAACTCGTCTGGCAGTGCGTTTCAAAGTACGCAGTTTGGGGTCATTGTAATAGGCATGGCGTTTATTACCTTTCGTATCGTTCCGGCTATTGGATGGTGCAGGGGGCCGACCTAAAGGGTCAGCAAACATCTGAATGCTCTGTACTAGATCATCGTTAAATGTCTGGACTGTGGAGGGATCATAAGTGCTGTACCACTCTGACACATGAGCAACAAAGTCTTCACGTCGAGCAGGAGGAACACTGAGCCGTTTGCGTTTGAAAGTTCCACTGGGCAGGATGGTGTTATAAAAAAAATGTGAGCTGTACTATGGGGGGGGCCTAGTATTATATGGATGTAGAGGCAATAGAAGGTATTAAGAGTATCAAGCAGGAAGATCTAAAAGGCCCGGCCCCCAAATAAACAATAAACAGTGCTGACTACTTGGCTACACCACAAGGTCAGCCTAGGGAATGATTTAAGATCTCCTACACAGGAAGAATTGATACTCTGTGTTATAAAAATGAGTGGCTGTACTATGGGGGCTAGTGTTATATGGATGTAAGAGCAAGCAGTTAGAATTCAGGTGTAACTTGGTAGTGACACAATTAGGCCCGGTCCCCAAGGAACATAGGTTCCTGTCTATACTTTAAGGTTTTAAAATAGATCTGTCGTCTGGGATACAATCAACTATGACACTACAACAGGTGTAAAGGATACACTACACCTCAAGACTAACTTATTTATTAAACCCTCTTAACAACCCCCCATATACATTCACACCAATAACAGTAATTATAATAACTTTACCACACTATCTTACGTTAAAAGCCTTGGTCCACATAAGCAGGATACAAGGTTTTACACTGAACACAAGCTAGGGTAAAGCTCTACGGTTGAATTACTTGAAGTTAGAGTCAGCTTAGGGTAGGGGGACCACGTGGTTCCAATGGGACCCCTTCTTAGAATAACTAGTACTACAAACAATGGGAACATCTAACTCCTACAAAATATAATACTCTACACCCTAGAGCATGCCTATTCCAGACAATGAAGAAAGAACACAGTACTTATCTTGGAAAAAACACAGAAATCAAGAAACGAGGAGGAAGGGAGGAGAGTCCTGTCCACACCACACCAGCTCAGACCAGAAGGACGCTTCAGCTCCCGCATTGTGTCGTGCCGGGAAGAGCCTAATTGATCGTGCAGCTATACACATTAAAACATCTTCCCCTATGCCTCATAATGTTACTTTACTCATTCTAAGGATAGTTAATCTTATAACAATGTTACTTAATCCACAACAAGCTCAAGAGTCTGAATGCTTTGTGAGCAACAAGAATTGTCTTACGTCTGGCAGGGAAGATGCGAACAATTACACGTCAGCAAGCGTGTCGAATACTACAAGGTAGTTTATTTACTCAAATTTGACCTCTGGTTTCCAACTGAAGAACCCAGGGTCGTAACACTCCTCCCCCCTTCAGAGAGAAAAAAATGTGACTACTAGAATAGTAGTCATATTTTTTTTGTAAGAGTATACAGAGAATAAAAAGGAAAATCCATGACATAAAAGAAAATCAATCAAAACAACAATTTCTCTGCAAGAAAAGTACAAAGGAATTCTCTGAAAAAGAAAAAAACACATAAAAAAAACAGAGAAGTAAATAAATTGGACACGGAATATTTAATGTCACAGGAGAACCTAAAAAAAATAACTAAAGCATGACAGTTGGTATATGGCTTCCTGTGGCTCAGATGAATGTTACTCAGGCAACCGAGACAGAGCGTCGGCTATCACGTTGAGCCGGCCCGGTAAGTGGATAACAGACAGATTAAAGTCCTGTAGGTACAATGCCCACCTGAGGATGCGTTTATTCTTCTGCTTCATCTGATTCATGAAAACTAGTGGGTTATGGTCCGTGTACACTTCCACTATATTACCTGTGAGGTAAACTTCAAACTTTTTACATGTTAACACTAGCGCCAACGGCTCTTTTTCTATCACTGAATAATTGCGTTGCGCCTTGTCAAATTTCACAGAGTAATAATATCCTGGGTGTTCCACTTGATCATCCCCAGTTTGCAACAACACTGCACCAGCACCCGAGTCAGATGCGTCAACCTGAATTTTAAACGGATGGTCGAACCTTGGACTAGCAAGCACTGGGGCGGAAGCTAAGATCAATTTCAAATTTTTAAATGCCTCTGCAGAGTCCGATGACCACTTAAATTTAACGGCCTTCCGCAACAAGTCTGTGAGAGGAGTGGCAACACTGGAAAAGTTCTGACAAAAGCGTCAATAGTAAGCACACATACAGATAAATCATTGAATGTCCTCTTTAGACCGGAGCACTGGATAGTCCAGAATGGCACTGATTTTATCTTGCCGAGGTAACACTTTTCCTTGGCCCACTTCATAACCGAGGTACGTCACTGTGCCTTGGCCAAAATGACACTTTTTTGCATTTAAGGTTAGATTTGCATGTTTCAACACTGTGAACAACTGGCATAACCTAGCTATGTGGTCAGCCCAATTACTATCAAAGCGCACAATGTCATCTAAATACGCCCGACAATTTGGCACATTAGCGGGCAAAGATTCATTAGCCTGTGGAACGTGGCAGGGGCATTACGCAACGAACGGTAACACTTGATACTCAAAAACACCCTCAGGTGTCACGAACGCAGTTAGTTGTTTAGCACGTTCAGTGAGCGGGATTGATAGTACCCCCTTGAGAGACCGAATTTCGAGACATACGTGGCGTTCCCGATTTCGTCAATGCAGTCCTCGAGACGTGGCAACGGATAGGCATCCACAATGGTCACCTTGTTGAGCTGCCGGTAGTCGGTGCATAATCGCCAGGAGCCATCTGGTTTGGGGACCAAAAGGCAGGGCGAGCACCAAGAGCCCTGGCTCGGCCTGATGAGGCCGTGTTGGAGCAAGAAGTCGACCTCCTTCCGTACGATGGCCTTCTTTTCCGGACTCATCCGATAGGGTTGAAGGCAAATGGGGGTGTAGTCCGTTGACATCATGGTAAATGGCATCAGTCTGGGTCGGGACCTCCCCGAACAACTGGGAGAATTCGTCAAGCAACGACTGCACCTCTTCACGTTGGGACATCTGCAAATGGGACAGTCCCTCCTCCACAGCATTCACAGAACTAGAATTATTGAGAATGAGATTAGTTGGATCCCCAGAACAATCATCCCCTCCCTCACTGGAAATGGAAATATGGTTAGTGCAATGGGCCTGGGGCCCTGGAACTTCTTCAGCCGATTCACGTGTACGAGAGCATTACCTGGTTACGCTTGTCAGAGTGTCTTACTTTGTACGTGAGGTCCCCAGTCTTTTCTGTCACAATGTAGGGGCCTTCGTACTTGTGGGACATAGTGCTCCCTAGTCGAGGCTTTAATACCAGGACAGGGTCACAGGCTGAAATACCCGCAACTTAGCCTTAGCATCGTTTCGTTCTTTCATATTCTCTTGGGCCTTCCCAAGATACTTTAGTGCAGCAGCCTTGCAGTTCTTGAGTCTCTGGTGGGTTGCGCAAAAAAAGCCGAACCTTCGGTTAACGCTACGTTCCCTAACAGATTCTCCTGTAACATTTGCAAGGGTCCACGAACTTTATGGCCAAAGACTAACTCAAAAGGAGAACAACCCAGTGAACTTTGCAACCCCCCTAGCAGCAAACAAAACATACGGCAAGTTCTCGTCCCAGAAGGTAGGGACTCTCGCACGATGTCTTCAACATCTGCTTCAGAGTTAGATGGAACCGTTCAATTACCCCCTGACTATGTGGATGGTATGGCTGGAAACCTTATGAGTTATTCCATGGTCCTTACAAAATGTTTCAAAGGTATCAGACTTTAAAGTTAGTACCATTGTCAGTTTGCACAACCGAGGCAGCCAAAAGTGGAAAACATTGCAAAATAAACGAGCAAAAAGTCTTTGCTCGGATGTTCCTTACAGCAAAAGCCTCTGGGTAACGATTCGTGATAACATCATCGTGATTAGGTAATATTACCAGACTTAGTTCTAGGTAATGGACCAACACAGTC
>WNGS01052776.1:0-14347 GCA_020271785.1 Procambarus virginalis
GTCTTGTGCTGACAAGGTACGGCTCCATGCTTGGGGAAGCATACTCCAGGATTAGGTCTTACATATGTGGTGTTCAAGATTCTGAATGATTCCTTACACAGGTTCCCGAACGCTGTTCTGATGTTAGCCAGCCTCGCATATGCCGCAGACGTTATTCTTTTTATGTGGGCTTCAGGAGACAGGTTTGGTGTGATATCAACTCCTAGATCTTTTCTCTGTTCGTTTCATTAAGTACTTCACCTCCTATTCTGTATCCTGTGTCTGGCCTCCTATTTCCACTGCCTAGTTTCATTACTTTGCATTTACTCGGGTTGAACTTCAACAGCCATTTGTTGGACCATTCACTCAGTCTGTCTAGGTCATCCTGTAGCCTCCTACTATCGTCCTCCGTTTCAATCCTCCTCATAATTTTTGCATCATCGGCAAACATTGAGAGAAACGATTCTATACCCTCTGGGAGATCATTTACATATATCAGAAACAGTATAGGTCCAAGGACTGACCCCTACGGGACTCCACTTGTAACGTCTCGCCAATCTGAGACCTCACCCCTCACACAGACTCGTTGTCTCCTGTTGCTTTAGTTCTCCTGTATCCAACGAAGTACCTTCCCTTTCACTCCAGCCTGCATCTCCAGCTTTTTCACTAGCCTCTTGTGTGGCACTGTATCAAAGGCTTTCCGACAATCCAAAAATATGCATTCAGCCCACCCTTCTCTTTCTTGCCTTATTTTTGTTGCCTGGTCGTAGAATTCAAGTAACCCTGTGAGGCAGGACCTGCCATCCCTGAATCCATGTTGATGCTGTGTTACAAAGTTCTTTCGCTTCAGGTGTTCCACTAGCTTTCTTCGCACAATCTTCTCCATCAGCTTGCATGGTATGCAGGTTAGGGACACTGGCCTGTAGTTCAGTGCCTCCTGTCTATCCCCTTTCTTGTATATCGGGACTACGTTAGCTGCTTTCCAAATTTCTGGCAGTTCCCCTGTTGCCAGTGATTTGTTATACACTATGGAGAGTGGGAGGCACAGTTCTTCTGCTCCTTCCTTTAGTATCTAAGGGGAGATTCCATCTGGGCCTATAGCCTTTGTCACATCCAACTCTAGTAACAACTTCCTTACTTCCCCGCTGGTAATCTCAAACTCTTCCAGTGGTTCCTGGTTAGCTATTCCCTCTCTTATCTCTGGGATTTCTCCTTGCTCTAAGGTGAAGACCTCTTGGAATTTCTTATTCAGTTCCTCACACACTTCCTTGTCGTTTGTAGTGAATCCTTCTGCCCCTATCCTTAATTTCATAACCTGTTCCTTTACTGTTGTTTTTCTCCAGATGTGGCTATGCAGCAATTTAGGCTGAGTCTTTGCCTTGCTTGCGATATCATTTTCGTATTGTCTTTCTGCCTCTCTTCTCATCCTGACATATTCGTTCCTGGCATTCTGGTATCTTTCTCTGCTCTCCAGTGTCCTGTTATTCCTATAGTTTCTCCATGCCCTTTTTCTTTGCTGCTTAGCTAGCCTACATCTCTGATTAAACCATGGGTTTCTCATCTTCATTTCACTGTTTTCCTTTTGGGCTGGGACAAACTTGTTTGCTGCATCTTTGCATTTTTCGTGATGTAGTCATCATATCTTGGGCCGTCTTTTCCCTGAGCTCTGTTTCCCATGCTATATCTGTTAGGAATTTCCTTATCTCCTCATAGTTTCCCTTTCGGTATGCTAACCTTTTGGTTTCGGTATCCCTCCTCGAGTTCAATAACCCTTCTTCAATCAGGTACTCAAACACCAATGTGTGTGTGTGTGTGTGTGTGTGTGTGTGTGTGTGTGTGTGTGTGTGTGGTGTGGAGAGAAAAAAAATAGTAGTAGAAATAGTTGATTGACAATTGAGAGGCAGGCCGAAAGAGCAGAACTCAACCCCCGCAAGCACAACTAGGTTAATACAGACACACAGAGGAGGTGTGTGTGGGGGGGGGGGACAGAAGGTCCAAAGGTATACCACTACACAAGCCCCAGGACTAAGTAGCATGAGTTATGAAGAATGGCTGTGGGAATTACACCTCACATCGCTGGAAGACAGGCGAGTTTGGGGAGACATGATCATCACATACAAAATTCTCTTGGGAACTGATAGGGTGGATAAAGAAAGACTATTTAGCACGGATGGTACACACACACAAGGGAGACACAGGTGGAAGCTGAGTACCCAAATGAGCCACAGAAACATTAGACTTTTTCTGTGTTAGTAAATGGAATGTGTTATGATCCCGGGTAGCTGAGAAACGAGTCTATCTTGAGAGTTATTCTGCAAGACCTGACCTAAATAAGAGGTCACAGAAATATAGACATGAAGATACATATGTAAAACAATTGGGTTAATTTGACAGACAGTTTAAGGGTATGGGCAGTGATCAAGAATAGAAATGAAGAACTTGACATGAGATGTCGAGAGTTTGTGAGGAAGGTAGGAGGCTCAAGGCAGGGGTCTTGACCTCACTCGACTAGCTGATGTTGTGGGAGCAAAATGTAGTGTCTGTGAGCTCCTGGTAACAGAGGAAGATTCTCATGTTACGTGCTCCACCAAGAAGAGAATTAGTCAGGCGTTCTTGTATGAAGCCTGGGGATGACTCAGTGCTCGAGCCAGGAAGGAAAGAAGCCCAGTAGAGGAGTTTAAATATTGATTTTGTGGGCTGAGCAGCGCGCTAACGTCCGACGCTGGGGTCAAGGCATGCCCTCTGTACACCTAACTCTGTGGTAAGCTCATTTTAAGCCAGTTTACAGTGATGACCTATAGTTGATCGTGTGCCCAGCGATCGTAGCATGTGTCTGTTGATATGTTAGGCATGTTTTGATAAGGCAGAAGGCCTAAATAAGAGAGTAAAGATGGAGGAACTTCCTGGAGGGCGAAGCGACGTCCGTCCATTCCGACCGCTGGTGGGCGGTCGAAGTGAGTGAAAGGGCCGCCCTGGAAGCAGAGGGCTCCCAGGGAGGGCAGAAAATGGACCAGCCCAAACGTGGGGGAGTCACCTCTCACCATGTAGAAAGCATGAAGATGTCAAGTGAAACATTTATTAAGTGTGATTAATTTTATTATGCGTTTATAGAGGAACATTTTTATTAGCTTGTCGATGGGTTGCAGGTTTGTCTGGGGAAGGAGTTGATGTGAACTTATAGCGAGCAGAAGAGTAGTAGTTGATGAGACTCCAAGGTTGTGGAAGGTACTCAGCTCTGTGGAAGAGCAGCCGTACAGTAAGGAGCAGGACCTCAAGCTGTGAGAAGAGGAGCAGTGGAATGAAGTTTCATATGCTGAGATACCAGTGGTGAAGCACCATTGTTGCTCAAGGAAGACTTCATGGTGTAGCAGCCGGGAGAGCTGTGGAGGACCCTGGTAGACAGTTTTAGGAAAACCTGAAGATATCAGGGTAGTGAACTTCCAGATGTGGATAGAAGGTTCTTATTGACCACTTGTAGGGAGTTGGTAGAGTGTTTGGTTGTCATTAGCGTGCAAGACGCAGTGAAAGGTGGGTGATTGGTTACCATTTTTGTGCCAAGGAATATTTATACTGAAGTATAGTGTCACAACCGTAGACTGGATTACCTACTGAGACATACATATGTGTTCTAGGACTGATAGGGTGATTGATCATTATTGTTTATCAAGGAATATTTATACTGATATTTATGTTATTGCAGTTATAGGCTAGTTGTCCTTGTATGTATTTATATATATATTCACGTGCTGATAGTGCAACATTGTCTTATAAGATTTGACCTACTTGGTGAGGTTGGTGGTATAAGTGGCAAGGTAGCAGTTAGGCTACCACTTGATAGGCAGATGACAGAGTCCTGATGGTATTGGAGTGCAACCTGACTACAATAGTATAGAGTGTTGGAGATATATTGTTATACGTGTGTATGTATTGTCCATGTGCCTTGTCCAGTAAATTTATTCAAATTTGTTGGTTTTTGCCCTTATCCTAGTGAGGCTTCCCAGAGAGTAGAAAAAGAGAGAGAGAACCACAGTTGTGGACAGGATAGAACAGAATAATAATAAGAGAAAGGGGTTTGAGGAGGTCATACCAAATAAGGAGAGAGTGGGGAGTCACGGCAGCTCGAGAGGGTGTGTGCACGTGACAACGAGGTCAGTATTGGAGCCACATCTCCTAAACGAGTGACGTTGAGCCCCTCTCCAAGTGCCAGAAGCACCAGGGTGATCTCCTGGTCAAAATAAGCACTCTACGGAATTTTGGGTTGGTTGTCCGAAAGGAAGGATGGATAACCGACCGACATTATTAACATCAACATCATCATAATAAATTGGGGGCCTGTGTCCGGGAGAGTGAACTGACACACCCACACCCCTGTCCGAGAGTGGATTGGTACACCCCTCGTGAAATAAGTAGACTATGTGACCGTAGGTACATATTCTTTCTCTCTCGGGAAGACTCACAGGGCAAGATGGATAAGGTGCAAGCGTTCACGGAGTCAGGCAAGCCTGAGGACTTGGAAGGTTGCACCAGGGAACAGTTGAAACAAATAGCGGAAAAATGTGGCATCAGGTTGAAAACATCTAAAGTAGCTGGGATGAAGGATGAGATCCTGAGGCAGTTGAGAGCCAAGAGTGAAGCTGCAGAACACGGAGCCCAGAAAGGAGCTGAAAGTGGAAAGGAGGATGATGGGCAGGATGAAGTGATCGAGGATCACTTCAAGGATCGAGTAGGAGCAGTAAGAGTAGCCGCAGTATCAGGAATAGCAGGAACAAGAGTTTGGAAAGGTTCCAGTTAGAGCTCCAGATGCAGCAACAACGAGAGGACAAAGAAAGACAGTTCCAACTGGAGAAGTTGAGATTAGACCTTCAGATGAAAAATGAACAAGAGAAGGCTAGACTGGAGGTAGAAAAGGAAAAAGAGAAAACCAGAGTAATAGAACTTGAGTTGGAATAGGAGAAAGAAAAAGAGAAAGCCAGGCTAGAGGTGGAGAAAGAAAAAGAAAAAGCCCAGGTCGAAAGGGAAAAAGAAAGAACAAAACAAATGCAGAAAGTAGCAAATTGAACCTTGGCTGAACAAAGGATCGAACATGGGTTGCCAGAGAGCACCACCCAGGTATCACACCCACCAAATAATAGGGTTAGGGAAAAGGACATTCCCCTGTTTGTGCCCGAAGAGGCAGAGAGCTTCCTTGAACATTTCGAAAAAGTAGCCAATATTAAGGAGTTGCCACAGGACGACTGGGCCCAACTGATGCAGTTAAGATTGACCGGTGCTGCCAGGGAGGCGTACACCCAAATGTCACTGGAAGAATGCCAGGATTATGCCACAGTAAAGAGCAGCATACTGCGCTCATTTCAGCTAACCCCAGAAGCTTATAGGAAGCGCTTCAGAGAGATGGTGAAGGTTGGTGCATGTACGTTTGCTGAGACAGCAAGGGATCTGGAAAGGAGATTCCAGAAGTGGATTGAAGCTGCCGAAGTTGGATCGTATGCTGACCTAAAGCAATTGATGGTCATGGAAAAGTCCTTTGAGATGATGCATCCCGAGACAAAGTTGTAAGCGAGTTGTAAGTTATCCAAGAAGCGGGGGTAAAGGAGGTGAGAGATGCCGCAGATAGCGCGGATATGATTACTGAAGCATACAAGAGCATAAGGGAGAACAGAGTGAGAAGCGAGGCGAGACGCGGCACTGGCAGACCCAGTGGAGTCTGGGGAGGAAGAAATTATGATAGACCCCGAGCAACCTGGGGTGAGAAAAATTTTGATAAATGGGCGTGTAATCGCAAGCATCCTGAAACTCAGAAGAGCAAGTCGCACACTTCATCTGAAAGTGAGGATGAAGAAGTTAAGCAGGGAAATAAAAATGTGCTGAGAAGGCAAGAATCCAGTCAAGCCCCACAGACCACGAGTAGTGCATGTGGCCCGAGGAACTCCAATATGAGTGGGCAGAGTCAGAGCTACTCTGTTACAAATACAGGAGACTTCTCCCAGATAAGATGTTACCAGTGTAACCGATTAGGTCACGTGATGCGAGATTGTAGGCAGGGCAAGAGAGTTGTGACCCTGGCCATGTGTGACCCCGAAGTAAATATACTAATGTGTTCCAAGACAAACCACAGAAGGTGAACTTAGTGAACGAGCGCTATAGGCCGTTCATGAGAAAAGGTTGGATCAGAATAGGAGGCCAACCTGAAGTAGAAGTTGGTATCTTAAGAGATGCCAGAGCCAATCAGAGCTTGATCACGAGAAGCCTAATTGGGAGTGATCGACGGTTAACTGGCAGGAGGAAGATGAAAGTATATGGGATGTTGTCCGAGAGAGACATGCCCGTTTGTACTGTCCAGCTAAAGTCGTGCTATTTGTCGGCGGAGGTGATGTTGGGAGTATGCCCCGACATACCTGTTCCAGGAGTCCAAGTGTTCCTGGGAAATGACTTGTGTGGGACAAGGGTGTTGCCAAGAGTCATAGCGGAGACTGTGCCTGAGGAGTGCCCAGAAGGCCACGGCATGGGTGGGACACCTGAGACTGTGAACCTGACTGACATCCTAGGGGATGAGTCAAGAGACCGCCAAACCATTGAGTACCCTGTCTCGGTAGTGACGAAGGCAGAGGTGGCCGACGAGGAAGACGCTGGAGAAGATGAGACAGTGTCGATTCAACCGGTAGAAGATGTCGACGTAGATATAGCGTGGCTGTTTGAGGAAGGTCCGGCTCGGGAAGATGAAGTCTCGGTGAGGTCAAAGGTGAAGATGGCCCGACCGAAGAAGAATAATGTGAAGAGAGTGGACCTGAGTAGAGCCTAGCCTTCTTAAATTAAGTCGGAAGGTGAATGCAACTGTGCTGAGCAGAAGTGTGGAAGGATGTGGACAAAGTGAGGACGGGAGTAGAGCGTCAAGTTGTCCACGAGCACAGAAGCATAGGGATAATGGAGTTAGATTGTTTGAGATGTCAAGAGTTGACACCTTTCGCGGAAAGCATGGAGAGATGCTTACGAGCACGCTGGAAGGGGTAGAGCGACGAGTGCGGACGAATGCTGTCGAGTGTAATGCAGTACTTGAGGAAACCTTGAGGGAACGAAGAAGAGTTGAAGGAGAAGAAAAAAAGTCGTGTAGAGGTATGAAAGGAAGAGGATGATGATGCAATCATGGAGGAGAAGAAGAAAGCAGCGGATTCGATGGAAGTCTAAGAGGATGAAGTCTCGGATAAATGAGGAGACGAAAGAAGGGATCGTCGGCGAAGACGAGGGAGTGAAGTATGATGACAAGAGACAGGAGTATGGTGGCTGTAGATGGAAGCGTGAAGACGACAGTGAAGTACGTCGATGTGAGACTGAAGCATGATGGTGACAGACGGAATCGTGAGGACGATGAACTGAAGCACGAGGACGACAGAGGAGGTACAGACGGTAGATGTCTGATTCTTGACGTGAAGAGTGCAAGAAGAAGAGGAAACGGAGGGTTGAAACAATAAGTAGAGTGGACTGATGGAGTGCAGGTGTCCAAGGGGGACAGCCTAGCCAAGGTATGAAAGAAGTCGGATCGTTTATGAGAAGACCATGTGGCTAGCGAGTTATGAGCTAGATGTTGCAAGATGCAACGGATAACTGTAGACTCCTAAGGGGAGTATGTAAACAGATCACCCGGCCGAACAAATCAGTTAAAGGACAAGACAGTGTGGTGGTTGATGTGTTATCCCGAGCCTAGCCACTGGAATAATAAGGGGAGGGGAGTGTTATGATCCCATGTAGCTGAGAAACGAGTCTACCCTGAGAGGTATTCTGCAAGACCTGAAATAAATAAGAGGTCACAGAAATATAGACATGAAGATACATACGTAAAACAATTGGGTAAATTTGACAGGCATTTTAAGGGTATGGGCAGTGATCAAGAATAGAAATGAAGAACTTGACATGAGATGTCGAGAGTTTGTGAGGAAGGTAGGAGGCTAAAGGCAGGGGTCTTGACCTCACTCGACTAGCTGATGTTGTGGGAGCAAGATGCAGTGTCTGTGAGCTCCTGGTAACAGAGGAAGAATATCATGTTACGTGCTCCGCCAAGAGGAGAATTAGTCAGGCGTTCTTGTATGAAGCCTGGGGACGACTTAGTGCTGGAGCCAGGAAGGAAAGAAGCCCAGTAGAGGAGTTTAAATATTGATTTTGTGGGCCGAGCCGCGAGCTAACATTCGATCCTGGGGTCAGGGCGTGCCCCTGTACATTTACTCTGTGGTAAGCTCATTTTAAGCCAGTTTACAGTGATGACCTATAGTTGATCGTAGCATGTGTCTGTTGATATGTTAGGCATGTTTTTGATAAGGCAGAAGGCCTAAATAAGAGAGTAAAGATGGAGGAACTTCCTGGAGGGCGGAGCAACGTCCACCACTCCTACCGCTGGTGGGCGACTGAGTGAGAGGGCCGCCTGGGAAGCGTAGGGCTCCCAGGGAGGGCAGAAAATGGACCAGCCCAAACGTGGGGGAGTCACCTCACTGCATGTAGAAAGCAGGACGATGTCAAATGAATCATTTATTGTGTGTGATTCATTTTGTTTATGTGTTTATAGAGGAACATTTTTATTGGCGTGTCGATGGGTTGCAGGTTTGTCTAGGGAAGGAGTTGCTGTGAACTTATAGCGAGCAGAGGAGGAGTAGTTGATGAGACTCCAAGGTTGTGGAAGGTACTGAGCTCTGTGGAGGAGCAGCCATACAGAGAGGAGCAGGACCTCAAGCTGTGAGAAGAGGAGCAGTGGAATGAAGTTTCATATGCTTCTGTGATACCAGTGGTGAAGCACCATTGTTGCTCAAGGAAGACTTCATGGTGTAGCAGCCGGGAGAGCTGTGGAGGACCCTGGTAGACGGTTCTAGGGAAAACCTGAAGATATTAGGGTAGTGAACTTCCAGATGAGAAAAGGAGGTTCTTAGTGACTACTTGTAATTCCTGAACCCAGTAGGCTCAGGAATTTGTACACCAGTTGATTGACGGACCGATTGATGGACCAAAGAGCTGAATCTCAACCCCTGCAAGCACAACTAGGTGAGTACATACACACCAAGAGCAGACTTGGGTATGAACTAGACCTTAATAATGAGATGAAGTCAATATTGGGGGAGTCAATTGTCCACGTATTCCTACACCAGGGCGAGCGTGGGAGCGCCGTTCGACGTGGCCGGGTACCAACGCTCCTCTTGGTCGTGGAACATAAGCAGGTATCAATGCTCCTTAACGTCACGGAGCGTCGGCATGTGTTCGTGTTACTGTTACATTTCTTTTTATAAACACGGAGTGCCCTGGAATCGGGCCCGAGGCCGAATGCATGGCCATGTTGCACATTTCTTTAACAAAAGTCTCCTGTGTTTCATTATATATCCATTATTCTCTCTATGTTGTGTCTCGGTCTTCCACCTTCTAGTTCTCTAAAGTTATCTTAAGCACCAAGATATTCCGATCTTCCAGGATATCATACATTTCTTGCTTATTTTTCGTGAATGACTGTAATTTTGTAGATATATATATATATATATATATATATATATATATATATATATAATATATATATATATATATATATATATATATATATATAATATATATATATAATATAGATATATGTATAGTATATATATATATATATATATATATATATATATATATATAATATATATATATATATATATATAATATATATATATATATAATATATATATGTCGTACCTAGTAGCTAGAACGCACCTCTCAGCCTACTATGCAAGGCCCGATTTGCCTAATAAGCAAGTTTCATGAATTAATTGTTTTTCGACTACCTAACCTACTAACCTAACCTAACTTTTTCGGCTACTTAACCTAGGTTCGGTCATAAACTACGTTAATTTTAACTCCAAAAAAAAAATTGACCTCATACATAATGAAATGGGTAGCTTTATCATTTCATAAGAAAAAATTAGAGAAAAATATATTAATTCATGAAAACTTGGCTTATTAGGCAATCGGGCCTTACATAGTAGGCTGAGAAGTGCATTCTGGCTAATAGGTACGACATATATATATATATATCTATATAGATATATATATATATTATATATTATATATTATATATATAATATATATATATGTTAGCTATTTTGGTAGCAGTCTTTCCTGTAGACATATATTATTAAATATGACCGAAAAAGTGAGATTAATAATTCTAACACGAATTTTCTCGATTTCCTTATGTTTCTTTTTACTGGTGACGGTAAATGAAAAATCAAATCTCCAAAATTCAGTTTTATTTCTAGTCTGACGCGACACTTGAGCGCGTTGCTTCTGGCGTTGCAAGAAGGAAAGTGAAACGCCATGCAAACTCTGAAGAGACAAATAATACAACACCCATACCCCCTATTAGACTATTTTACAGGAACTCTTCTCACCCGCTCATAAAACGGAGGAAAGGGTCCTGAAAGATATTGTTAATAGAAATGTTATCCCTACAGACAAAAATCAGAAGATACAACTAACGATTTACTATAAAACCAAGAAAACGGCCAGCCTACTCATGAGAAACCTCCAGACACGGAGCAGAACGATCTAAAAGAGACAAACGTCGTCTATGCCTTCAAATGCCCTCTTGGGGACTGTAAGCCTCAAAAAAACTCAGTATATAGGCATGACAACAACATCTCTTCCAGGCGTTTAACGATGCATAAGCAACAGGGCTCCATTAAGGAACATATATTCTCTTCCCACAACTAAACCATCACCAGAGAAATCTTAGCAAACAACACAGAAATCATTGATAGATACAGCGACAGCAGGCGGCTTTACATCTGCGAGGCACTACACATCAAGAAGTCAACACAGCAATCAACAGCCAATTAACGCACAACTATATTCTACCCACTTCAAGACTCCGCTCCAATATAGAAACATCAAGAAATATGGGCCAATAGGCCTCTGCAGTTCTATCTTCACCCAACTTCTATCTATACCCATTGTTTTGTACCCCACTTCTGTAACCCGTATTGTATATCATCACCTCACCCAAATGCAGGTATAAGAGCCAATGTTGTTTCAGTCATAAGTTCAGTCATAAGTTGTGTGTGGATAAACTAAAGTCTTTGAAAATGTAATAAGTTTTACGAAACGCGCTCAAGTGTCGCGTCAGACTAGAAAACAAAATGAATTTTGGAGAATTTATTTTTCATTTACCGTCACCAGTAAAAGAAACATAAGGAAAATCGAGAAAATTCGTGTTAGAAGTATTAATCTCACTTTTTCGGTCATATTTAATAATATATATATATATATATATATATATATATTATATAGATATATATAATATATATAATATATATATATATATATATACTATGTCGTACCTAGTAGCCAGAACGCACTTCTCAGCCTACTATGCGAGGCCCGATTTGCCTAATAAGCCAAGTTTTCATGAATTAATATATTTTCTCAATTTTTTTTTCTTATGAAATGATAAGCTACCCATTTCATTATGTATGAGGTCATTTTTTTTTATTGGAGTTAAAATTAACGTAGACATATGACCGAACCTAAACAACCCTACCTAACCTAACCAAACCTATCTTTATAGGTTAAGTTAGGTTAGGTTAGGTAGCGAAAAAAGTTAGGTTAGGTAGGTAGGTTAGGTAGTCGAAAAAACATTAATTCATGAAACTTAGCTTATTAGGCAAATCGGGCCTTGCATAGTAGGCTGAGAAGTGCGTTCTGGCTACTAGGTACGACACATACATACATATATATATATATTATATATATATAATATATATATATATATATATATATATATATATATATATACATACATTATATATATATATATATATATATATATATATATATATATATAATCTAATATATATAAACATTTGGTTTTTGGATGATGGTACTCTAGCCGGCTCCCCAGACTCACTCTTGGACGACAAAAGAATAATTCAGGAGCAAGGAGCAAGCCTAGGCCTCACCCTGAACCCTTCCAAGTGCGAAATAACCTCCACCAAAAAGCACATAATAGAGCAAATAAAGGTTGTTTCCTGACATTCATACAACCAACCCTGAGGACAGCACACTCTAGGTGCTCCTCTTGGAAGGAATGCCATCGACGAGGTCCTTGGTAAGAAGATCACTGACCTGAAGAGGATGAATGAGAGGATTGAAGACATCGATGCCCATGATGCACTTTACCTCATCACCAGATGCTTGTCCCTCCCACGGCTGACCTACTTTCTAAGATGTTCGCCATCTTTTCAACAATATTAAATTAGAAGAGTACGACAGCTTGCTGAAATCAACACTAGAAAAAGCCCTCAATCTTTCCCTCAGCAACTCGCAGTGGAAACAGGCCTCCCTTCCTGTCAGACTCGGGGGCCTTGGCGTGCGCACAGCAACACAAATTGCTGTACCAGCGTTCCTGTCCTCTTCAGGGGTCTGACAACTTGGTGAAGGAAATCCTACTGAGCACCTAGTTCAACAGGCAGGGGTACATGATCCCAGCTTACAGACTGCACAACCAAATGGGTCTCTCTCGCAGGACCAGCACCCCACCACAGCCTTCTGAAGCCCATAAGCAATCCAGCTGGGATCGCCCCATTGCCGACCAAGAAGCTGCGACTTTGCTGGAAGCTGCGACAACACCACATGACACTGCCCGACTTAGAGCTGTAGCAGCTCCCATGCAGGTGATTTCCTATTAGCAACCCCAAGTCAGCAACCGGCACCCGTCTCACACCAAAGGCCCTCCCAATTGCCGTGGCTCTCCGTCTCGCTGCCCCAATCCACACCGAATACAGGTGTATTTGCGGCGAGCAGAGGCCGACAGTTACGGACGGCATGGCCTTCTCTGCAAAGGACAGGAGGATGGCATGCAAGACACGGCGAGGACAATGACATTATTAAGAGAAGCCTTACCACAGCCGGTTGTCCAGCAGAGAGAGAGCCCCATTACCTAATGTCCCGCAACTCTGATGAGCCTGTTGGTCGCCCAGACGGATCACAGTGAACCCCTGGAAGAATGGTAGACAGTTGGTGTGGGACTACACTTGCGTTCAACTCTAGCCAATACCTATGTTGACTTCAGTGCTACTCAAGCAGGAGGAGCTGCCAATCACCGGGAAGGGCCAAGTCACGTAAATACAGAGACCTTGAGCACCACTACAATTTTTGTCCCCATTGCCTCAGAGACACTTGGTGCCTGGGGTAAAAGTGCTGCTAACTTTTGAAGGAGTTGGGGTCTAAGCTAATCGAAACAACCGAGACCCTAGGGCTGCCAGTTTTCTTTTTCAGCGCCTTAGTGTGGGAACCAGAGAGGAAATGCTCACTGCATCCATGGTGCCTGCCTGCCATCTGAGGAGCTGGAGGAGCTTTTCAACTTGTGACAAGCAGCCTTGTACCCTGCATGTAATCAATATTGTAACTTTTTTTTTGTGTAATGACATTTTCAATAAAGTTAGAAAATATACACACATACCAAAAGAATAGGGGTGGTAGGAGAAGAAAATATCAAAGTGTTCAGTGAGGATTCACAAGGTCTTCTCTGAGTACTCTTTATTTTCTTCTCCGAGGCTATGGGTCCCTACACTTGCACCAGAGGTGGTACCCCTTCTAGGTTTATATATATATATATATATATATATAGATATATATATATATATGAAGGATAAAGCTGCTTTATGCACCATGGATTCGAGCACACACAGGGGTTCTGCTCTGGTGACACCGACTAGGGGACACACCTTCGTCACGAGGAGCTCTGGAGTGGGTGTTTTTCCCTCAGGGCTTGTGCTGTATCGGCATCCCTGGTGGCAAGCTGTGTCTTCACTGTTGATGACTCTGATGCCCCTATTGTGTTGCCTTCTCCTATTTTCTTCTGACTGTTGCTCTCATTTGGATGCCTCGGTTCTGCTGTGATACCTTTCCTGCGGTGAGTGTTTTTGGCACGGGTGGGGAGGGGTGCCTGGTTGTCCTCTCTATGAAAACTATTTATAGCCTAATGACTGAGGAAGCTAGAGATTTGTCTCTCCTTGCAGGGACAGCTAGGCATATGTTTCCAAACAGGAGAAGGTTGCGCCATGCTTGGATGGTTCCGGGGAGTCATTGACCTTTTTTCGAAGAGGCTGGATAGTTTGGCTAGCTGCCTGGGGCCGGGCAGCTTTGGGGATGTGCTGCAAGGTTCCATCCGAGTTGCTTTGATGGCTTCTAGTAGAGTTCTCGTCGATATGAAGCTGTTGGAGTGTGTTTTCCCTGACTGCTGAATTTTTATAGATATAATATATATATATATATATATATAGTATATATATAATATATATTATATATAATAATATATATATATATATATATATATATATATATATATATATTTATATATATATAT